>ML777339.1:985832-1028667 GCA_009831015.1 Picea engelmannii | reverse complement strand
TTTTTACTTATGACAGATCACTGTGGATTGCGATACCTGTTTGATCAACCAAATCTCAATGCTAGACAAGCTAGGTGGATGGCCCTCCTTAGCGAGTTTGATTTCGAGATCAAACACATTAAAGGTAAGGAAAATAGGGTGGCCGATGCACTTAGCAAAAGTATGAAAACAATTCACCTGGCAACGGTGAGCACCTGCGAGACAAATGTCAAGGAAAGAATCAAGAATGCACAAGAAACAGATCCCTTCATCTGGACTGTGACCATGTACCTACAACAATAACCTGTTGGAGTAAAATATGAAGGCTACCAGAAGACCGAAGGAAGTCTGCTCACTTACAAAAGCAGATTTTATATCCCAGATTGTGACGACTTGAAGAGGTTCATTATGGATGAACTACATAAAAGACCCTACTCGGGTCATCCAGGATACTAGAAAATGATCACTGCCACCAGGAAACAATTTTATTGGCCTGGATTGAAGAAATACATAGCCAAGTACCTAGCCAAATGCATAGAGTGCCAACATGTTAAAGTAGAACATCGACACCCAGTAGGATTATTGCAACCTTTACCAATCCCAGAATGGAAATGGGAAACCATCTCCATGGATTTCATCACTAGATTACCAACCTCAACCAAATAGAATGACGCCATTATGGTGGTGGTGGATAAATTGAGCAAGTCTTCTCACTTCGTCCCCGTCAAGTCAACCTATAAGCCAATCGATATCACCCAGGTCTTCATGAAAGAGATATTTAGACTGCATGGTATGTTGAAAGAGATCATGTCTGATAGAGACACAAAATTTACTTCCAACTTTTGGAAATCACTGATGGCTGGTTTAGAGACCAAGTTGTTTTTTTGCACCGCCTATCACCCTCAAACCGACGGATAGACAGAAAGAGTGAATCAAATACTAGAAGATATGTTAAAGATGCATGTAATGCATCAACCCAAGAAGTGGGAAGACTACCTTCCACTGGTATAATTTGCCTACAACAACGGCTACCAAACATCCTTGAAGATGAGTCCCTTTGAAGCCCTCTATGGTAGACCGTGTAACACTCCATTCAGCTGGAGTAATCCCGTAAACATAATTTCTTTTGGACCCGACATGTTGAAAGAAATGGAACAACAGGTGACTCAGATAAAACAAAACCTGAAGGTCGCTCAGGACCGACAGAAAAGTTATTCCAACCAAAAGATAACTCCAAGAGAGTTCAAAGCGGGAGATCATGTATATATCAAAGTTAGGCCCAGGAAGAGTTCCCTGAAAAATCGGAGCTTGTGCCAAGTTGGCACCTCGGTATTGTGGACCCTTTGAGGTTATAGATAGAGTGGGACCTGTAGCCTATAGGCTAGCACTTCCTCCCACAGTAAAAGCACATAATGTTTTCCATGTTTCATTATTGAAGGAATATGTACATGATGCTAATTATATAATTGACTGGTCTGTGATCCAGGTGGAACTGGAGGGAGAATTTCTACCAGAACCTCAGTGCATACTGGATAGAAAGGAAACCCCGCTCTAGAACCAAACCATTGCACAATTCAAGGTGCAGTGGAGACATTTTGGCCCAGATGAGGCTACGTGGGAAATGGAGGATTCCATGAGACAGGCATACCCAATTTTGTTTACTTCTGTACATGCATGTCATGTTGATAGATAACAACATCGAAGATGATTTTTCCTTTAAGGGGGAGGGAATTGTAACACCTTGTTTCCCCCAATTTGTAAAAATAACTATACTGGCCAAGAACTATGGAAAACTCAAAAATGTGAATGTGTTATATGAATGGACCTTGTGAAAAAGGTCAATGAATGTAAATAATATTTCAAATATATATATATTGCAGGACTACTGAGAGGGGATATGCTGAAAAAGAGACCACGATGGCTGAAGAAAGGTGGTGGAAGTCACCTGGAAAGGTGGCATTAACTTCCACCGAAACCAATACGGTATTGGGACTTCATTAGCCCGGAGAACCAAGAGCGGCTTGCTGGCTTGAAATAATTTACTCGCAGGTTGGTAGGTAGAGGGCTCCTTAAGAATTAATGAGGGATGGGAGAAGTGAACCACCCATATGTAGGAGTCTCGGGCCTGACCACCATGAGGGAAATCATGCCACATGCAACCTTGCAAGAGAGAAATGAGTGAGGAAGAAGCACGGAGGGGGAAGATGTGAGAGAAGGAGGAAGAACTCTGGAGGTATGCAGAGTAAGTGATAGCAGAGAAGGGGGAGAGTAACCCTTGTTCTTGGTCATTGGCAAACTGAGATGCAGTCTCATAGCATCGTGGTCTCAGCTCGGGGGTGGCTAGTGGAAAATCCATTGGGAGTCGTTGAGCCTACGGTTATTTGATAAGTGTTATTTGAAGTTAATGCCATAATCACATGTTGTTAAGGTCCTAACCCGCACATAGGTAGATCAATGTATTCAGATGTAATAAAGGTCAATATTAATAAGACCTTTCAATAAAATAGAATAAGGCGGATGTAAGAAGACCTAATAGAAGCTTCTGCTTCTAGAAGGATCTTCCTCTAGATGCTTATTTTTAGTATAAATAGGAGTCGAGGGTATGAAAACCCTATCTTGGATATTATTGTAACAGAGCGTTGCTCGATTGGAGGTTGCCCCCTCGAAGAGGCTTGTGAACATTGCTATCTGATTCAAAGTGTTATTTCTGTTGCTATTGCGTATATCATTTCTGTGTATTGTGAAGATTATGCTAGATATTTTACTGTTATTCTGTCATTTCTAGCATTTCGTTTCTATTCTACATATTTTATATATCTGGTATCTTGCACATGTTCAGTTTTATGTTCTTGTAAATAGTTTTGAGTAGAAGTATTTACCTAACATTTGATTTGATAGAATGGATGCATGTGTATGCTTACATGCCATTGTTGTTTTCTGCACAAATGTTTAAGTCTAGGACATGAGTTCTCTCCACCGAGAATCGTCTTATTTACTTAGTTTCTCGTAATATTCTGGGAAGGCCCCTTGAGAGCACTCTTTTCCGAGAATTACCCGATAAACCTTGTAACCATACTGAACCTTACTAGAGATTTGATTAAGATCGGGGATAATTTCTCAAGAACCATCTGAGGGTCCATGCGATCCGGGTCTGGTACCCTTATGCAAGAAAGAGTAGCTTTCTAAGGTTTCGGGGTCACAGGAGCCTGAAGCTCCGAGAGTTTGAACTTCGTGATTCAATCTCAGAAGAGGTAGCGAGATATGACCACTTCGCGTATCGGGGATTCGAGAGTTTGGAGGTGGAAGACCTGGCTCTTGGAGTCACAAAGTCTCGAGTTGCGAGATCGCGATGTGATCCTGGACCGTAGATCCTAGGCACCCATTGGAGCTTTATAAGCCATCGATTCTTAACCTTTACTTAGGTAGTAGAGTGAACTGGACTACATCCCAAAAGTCCTGAAGACATCGAGACCATCCATGTTGAAGGACAAGTGGCAAAAGATATGACCACTTCACGTATTGGGGATTCAGGATTTCGGAGGTGGAAGACCCGGCTCTTGGAGTCATGAAATCCCGAGTCGCGATATCGCGATGGGATCCTGGACTGTAGATCCTAGGGACCCATCGGAGCTTTATAAGCTATCGATTCTTAACCTTTACTTAGGTGGGAGAGTGAACTTGAATACATCCCAAAAGTCCCTAAGACATCGGGACCGTCCATGTTGAAGGACAGGTGGCAGAAGATCTGACCACTTTGCATATCGGGGATTCGTGAGTTCGGAGGCAGAAGACCCAACTCTTGGATTCATGAAGTCCTGAGTCATGAGATCATGACGTGATCTGGGCTGTTGATCAAAGAGGAAGGACAACCATGGGATCTGATGTTTCAGTACATCGCATATCGGGGTCTCGGAGGTTGAGGGGAATCATTTTCGACTGTAGAAGTCCCAAGCTTGTGAGTTGCGAGAACTCGTGCAACACGTGGCTCATTCTCTTTGGGGGACTCATGTGGTTGACAGGTGGTGTGACGATAAGATGCCCAAAGAGAGGGAGAAATGGTGACAGGTGGTAGACACATGTCATTTGAAATGGGAGTCAAAATCCTATTGACATCTCATACCTTGGGTTCTCGTAAGAAAGGGGCACAAAGGCCTAATAACTCAAGTCGCGAAGTTGTGAATCTCGAGAAGCCCAAAAGAAGTCAAACCTTCTCTGACTTTCACGTCTCAGGGTTTCATAAAATATTGGGCCATAGGTTCAACCTTTCAACCCACGAACTTGCGAGTTGCGAGCAAGGCTAGTAATTATCCCTAGTTGGTGGTCACGAGTGGAGAGCGCCAACAAGGAGGGGCCATACCATATCGGAATCTCAGGTATCGATGATTGGTGAAGCAAAATTCAAGGGTCTTAGACTCCCAACTCGCAAGGTCACGAGTTGTGAAAGGCGCTTGGTTTGTTTGGCTTGTGGTCCTAACCCACAACCACAGGGAGGTAAACAGGGAGGAACTAGCATGCGCTAGGCCCCCGTAAGATTTTGGGGATTCTGTTCCTCGAGAATTCGACGAAAATTTTATTACGCCGCACGGGTATGTGACAGTGTCAACTATTCTGCTACTTCTGAGGTGTCCAATAATGGTGGGAAATAAGGGCGAAGAAGATCCACGTTGAACACCGGGTGCAGGCCAAGGAAAGGAGGAATGTTGAGCTCAAAAGAATTATCCCCCATGGCCTTGGTGATAGTGTATGGCCCATAATGGAGTGGGTGAAGCTTCTGATGGGGTCCTGTAAGGCATTCTTTCTACAAGTGCAACCAAACTTTGTCACTGACCTGGAACTTATGTGGCACCTAATGTTGATCATGGCATTGTTTGTACTTGTCATTGGACTTCTATAGGATATCCTGAACCTGTTGGCGGATGTGCTGGATCCGCTCAATGAACCGGGTGGCTTTTTCAGCTTCAGTTGGAGCATGAGATGAGTCGGTCAAGGTGACTACAAGGGGAAGTGAAATATCTATGGGACCCAATGGTTGGAATCCCAACCCCACTTGAAAGGGGTTGTGGCTAGTTGAGCTATGCAGGGCTTGATTGTAGCTATGTTGGACATAGGGAAGGCTCTCATCCCATGTGCAAGGGTTCTTTTAATTATACATGCGAAGGATATGCACAATCATTCTATTTACAACCTCGGTTTGGCCATTTGTCTGGGGGTTGAAGGCCATGGATTTGGTGAGCTTGGTGTCTAGCAGTGACCAGAGGATCAACCAAAATGTGCTGAGAAATCTACTATCCTGATCTGAGACAATGGTTTGTGGGATTCCAAAATGTACCCATACTCGTTCAAAGAAGAGCTTGGGGGTGGCCTTTGTTGTGATGCTCTTCTTACAGGCAACCATAATTGCCATCTTAGAAAAGCGATCAACAACCACAAAAACACAGTCATTTCCCCGCTTGGTGGACGGGAGGCCCGACATGTAATCCATTGAGATGGATTCCCATGGCCTGTCAAGAGTAGGAAGAGGGGTGTATAGGCCCTGTTTCTTAGTGGTCGTTTTGGCAATAACGCAGGCAGTGCAGGACCTGATATACTTGTTGACCTCTTGTCGAAGTTTCAGCCAGTAGAAATGTTTCTTTAGCATTGCCACTATCTTTTCGACGCTAAAGTGTCCTTCCACCCGACTGTTGTGGGCTTCCCAGATCATCTTCACTCGCTCACTTGATGGAACATAGATATGGCCCATATGACACAACAACCCATCCTGTAGATGGAAATTATTGACAACTACGTTTGCACCCAACATTTGGTAGGTGGTGACAAATTCAAGGTCTGTCTCATAGAGTTGGGGCCATCCAGATGTCTCATGGTCGCAAGAGTCCAGCATCGTGGTGAGTGCCATGACTGGCAGTCTGTTGAGGCAATCAATGACACAATTGGTGCTTCTTGTTTTATACTTGATGTTGAGGTGGAATTGCTGCAAGTATGTGGACCACTTTTGATGGCGGTCATTCTGCAATTTTCCTTGTGTCTGCATGAACTGCAGTGGATTATGATCAGTGTGGATGACTGTCTCCTTCCCAAGAATGTAATGTTTCCATTGGCGGCAGGCTTGCACAATGGAGTACATTTCTTTGTCATAAGTAGGGTACTTACGAATGGTATCTGACAGTGTATCACTATGATAGGCCACAGGGTGGCCGTGCTGAGTGAGAACGACACCCACAACATAGTCTGAAGCATCTGTCTCGATCTCAAAGTGATGTTGCAGGTCTGGTAGTGAAAATACTGGGGATGAGCACAAGAGATAATTCATATCATCGAACGCTTGTTGTTGGGACCATCCCCACACAAATTTTTCCCTACCACCACCCCTGTTTATTTGGATGAGGGCCCATGCAATATGGGAGAATCCCAACATGAAACTGCGGTAGAAATTGGCAAGGCCCAAGAAGCTCTGAAACTTAGTGAGTGTTGTTGGGGCTAGCCAGTCATGGATGACTTGGATCTTGGCTAGATCCACATGTATGCCATGTTGATCAATGATGTAGCCCAGGTAATGGACCTTGTCCATGTCAAAGGAGCATTTTTCCAAGTTGGCATATAGCCTGTGTTGTCGCAAGGTGTGCAGAACCTGCTGAATATGCTGCAAGTGTTCGGCCCAAGTCTTGCTATAAATTAGAATATCATCCAGATACACCACTACAAAGGTATTGGTGAATGGTCGTAGGATATCATCCATCATCCTCATGAAAGTGGTTGGAGCATTTGTCAAACCAAAGGGCATGACCAACCATTCAAAAAGGTCTTCCTTTGACTTGAAGGTGGTCTTCCATACATCTGTCTATTCTACTGAGACCTGGTGGTAGCCAGACTTCAGATCATTCTTACTGAAGTATTTTCCCCCCATGAGTTGATCAAGGAGGTCATTGATTCGGGGAATCGGGTATCGATTTCTGACTGTGATTTTATTCAGAGCTCGGTAATCAATACAGAGTTTCCATATTCCATCTTTATTTTGTACCAGCACAATTGGGCTCCCGCAAGGTGATGAGCTGGGGAAAATGTGCCCCTTGTGGAGAAGTTCTTGGATCTATTGCTTTATCTCCTCATTCTCTAACAAAGAGCGACGATAGACTGGACCATTGGGAAGCAGTGCACCGAGTGTTAGATCGATGGGTTGCCTGACCTTGTAGTGCAGAGGTACCCCTGTAGGTGAGGAGAAGATATTTGAGTATTCTTCCACGACCTTATCTACTTACTTTTGTTGTGTGGAGAGGTTGTCTGTAGAGACCCTAGATGTGGCTATGATCTTTTGCTTATTCTGAGATCGAATCATAAAGAAGACAAACTTCCCCTTCTGAGAGATGACCTTCCTGCATTGCTTAGCAGAGATCAAGGAAATAGCACTAGGTGGGACTGCCTCGGGTATCCTATACAATTTCCTGTTCAAAGTAATAATAACACTATGAGGCCTAGACTCATACACAACATGACGTTTCCATAAATAAGGTTGGCCCAAAAGATCATCACAAACTTCGAGAGGAGCAACATCACAAAATACCTCATCTTTGAAGGGATTGATGTCGTATGACAGTCGACACTGTTGGCTAACGCGAAGATCGCTTCCTTGGCGGAGCCATCCAATGGTCTAGGGTTGTGGGTGTGGTGTTGTTGGTAGGGCCAGCTACTTGATGACCTTTGCTGCGATGAGGTTCTTCTAGATACTACTATCAACAATGAAGTGCAGTGGGGTGCCTTTTACCCACATCTGTGAATGGAAGAGGGGCTCTCCTTCTTTTGGCTCGTCTAGTTCACCAGGCTAGAGCTTGGTGGTAGCAACAGTGGCACTGGGTTTCGTGTCAATGATCCATCTTTTCCTTTCTGGTTCTAGCTCAGAGTCAGAATCCACATCTAATTTAGAGGATTTCACTTCGGCCACCAGCGACTGTTTCGAGCGATAGTCAACAGTGTTATGCCAAGGGCTCTTATGGAAGTCACACCACTTCCTGATATATTTCTTCATCTTTCCGGTGTCCTTCTTTGCTTGCGACTTGGAATGGTAGTCCTGATACTATCCATATTTTCTCCATCCTTTGTTCTGTGGGTTGGGGCCACCCTTTCCTGGATTTTGTTGTGAGGGGTTCTCAGGCACAAATTGCCACATCTTTTGTTTGAGCTTCTGCTCAATTTTGATGGCATATCGGTAGGATGCACCCAAGGATGAGATGTCCAGAAATTCCATTTCAGTTTGGATGTATCTATGTAGAGAACCATGATACTTGAGCACCAGATGTCGCTCTGAATATTTGATACCCATCTTAGTGCGCAAGGTATGGAAGATATTTGTGAAATCTGGCATTTCTTGGTCTCTTTCTTTCCGCAGTGTGGTCCATTTGGCATACAGGTCGTCGTAACTTCCAACAAGGTAGTATTGTTCCTTAATAGCATCCCTGAAGGATTCCCAGGTGATCATGACTAAAAATAATGAGGTTTCCTTTGTTTCCTGTTGCTCACAGAAGGTTTCCCACCAATCTTTGACATGGGGAACGACTTTGAGGAGCGCAAAAGTAATCTTTTCTCTATTCGAGAAGTTATGGATAGAAAAATACCCTTCTAGCAGATTCAACCACTTGTCTACAGAATTTGCATCTATATGACCTTCAAATATAGGAATATCAAAGTTTATTTGTACCTTGAAGGGGGTGGTGCCTCTGTTCCAAGAAGATGTGTCGCTTGTTGGTAGTCATCGAAGGATTTGCACGAAGCTATCCATCATCTTGTTCCTTTGTTGCATGAGGGCTTCCTCAATCAACAGTTTGAAAGGATCTCCTATCTCATCATCTTTCTTTGCTCCTACCACGAGAGGTCACTTGGGTGTGCAAGAGCTTTTGTCCTCAAGAGAAACAAGCTCAAGACCCAACTCTTTGTACTCTGACCTCGTTGGGGACATGCATTAAGACGACAAGGAGAAGACCGCTCTGATACCACTGATCCAGATTTTATGAGCAGAATGAAATGAATATAGATTATTAACAGATTCTTAGTACAAAATAACAGAGATACAGTAAAACTGGTTTTCTATTCAATAATGAAATAAGATGAAACTGTAAAATGCAGTAGAAACAAGCTTGCTGGAATGGTGGCAACTTATCTCTGAGAAGAGATGTGATGGATGGGATCATTCGCAAGAAGAACATTACAATGAGGCTCTAAATTCCTTTCTACAATAAACAAGAATGCCAAAAACCCTAGACATCCAAAAACCTAACCCTAGGAGATGAAGTGCCAAAAGTCATGTGGGCCCCGTTTGGGTAAGTTAGTACATCAACTTTCTGGGGTCGTAACTTTTGCATACGATCTCCATTTTAGGCGTGTGATATCCCGTTGGAAAGGTATCATCGAGGGGTTTCATTTTGGGGGATCAATCATACCTTTGGCTATCATTGAGGATATTGATCCCGAAAAACCTTCATTTAGGCCCTCAAAATGGCCCCGAAAGTTAAAACTGCTAAAAATAGTAAATTGCCAAAATTGTTAGAAAATTGTCTTGAGCCAGTTGGAAAAGGTGGGTGGCCACTGATATCCATCTGGATCAGGACTGTAGAATTCTATGCAATGGGCAAGGAGAAAGGTTGATGAACAAGAAACATAATATAAGGTGCCTTTTCTTTCCACCCTGTTAATTCCCAAAACTTTTTCATCACCAACAACACAATCTGCACAACTTACCAGGCCTAACCGAAAGATAAGGTCATTCACATATTTTTTTCTCTATCTTTAGGAGGTCATAGTTTGGAAAGTTGGATCTCAACAGCTAGAGACAATGTTTCTTGGACTGTTAACTAAGAGAAGAAAAGGTCCTCTTGTCTTACAAAATCTATATTAGGTAAAGTTGTATAAAATGGACTCCCATTGACATATAGTTGTCCCATGAGGTGTAACCGAGTTGATGCGGAAAGATGGCCGAATAAAATATTTAGCAATGTCATCTTTCCAGATCCCAGTGGCCCATAATTGCAAGAAATTGCCTTGTTTTTTCTTCACCAATGACATTTGTGAGCAGAAATCTCGTATCCATCTCTGAAATGAGCCATAAGAGACTTCAACTCTAGAAATACCTACATGAAACCATGCATGATATGATGATTTGAATATCCCTATAAGAATGTCCAAGGATACCATGAGATAAAACCTAACCAAATGGTAAGGCAACGACTCACTGGGCATCTGAATCTGAAGTGAAACAACAACCTCTTGACTTCTGATCATCCATAAACATGACCATGTCTCTCTGCTTGGGCTGTAGAAAAAATGTGAATTACACAGAAGTTTTGATGCAGGGAATGGGATGGGAACACATGACCAACATGTATTAATCTTCAACAGACACCATTATCGGGTCAGTTCATCGACCTGGAAAATAAATCAACAAGAATGCACCCAGAGTAGGCAAAATTCCATAGCTAAAACCCTCCCTCCTATGTACAAAGTGGAGATTCGGTTTTTGTTGCACCGACTCTACCTTCTTCCTTCACACATCGTGGGTGCATATTTGGAGTAGGGTGGCCAACCATGGGCCACAACCAAATTTCGATCCAAGCGCCAAACACAAGTCAATGCCCAAGACCTAGACCAAAGGCTGAGCTATGAGGGAAGAGAGCCCACAAGGGCGCTAGTCCTTGCACTACGCATCGAGCCAAAACCATTATGGAAAGAACAAGTTGAGCCCATGATGGGAACCACAGTCTCTCATGCCCAGGAGGGCCACCCTCGATCATGCCTATTTAACCAACTCTCAACCATGAAGCCAAGGTCAAGCCGTGTGGATAAAAAAGTAGGTATAAAAATTTTTGAGCTTTACCCAATCCTAATACCAAATTCCAAGTTTTCATCGAGCTAATACATTGTGCTACTAGATGAACCCACGGGTGTTGTGTTGTGTTCGGCCAAACCTGAAATCATAATTACATATCCAAGCCTAAGTCTTTATTGAAACTAAAGTCACCTATGAATCTGAGTCCAAGTCGAATGCACCAAGGAAGGAGATCATAAGGGGCCAAAAGACCATGCACTATTCATGAGCTCAATTTCTCATAAGTCAATACCCCAAAGCATGAGCTCAACTCCTCTACTCGGCACATGTGACCTACATAGAACCAAAAGAAAATGTTGGCCTCACAACCATGGTCTCTCCCTTTGGGAGGCCAGCCATGGAGTTAGTGTTGCACCCTTCGAACTGTTGGAGTTACTTCATAAACACCTAGGATTTTTTTTTCCTAAGGTTATTCATTGTTTATTAGTCATAATTAGTCATTAACCAGTCAGTTAACTCAAGACTAGTTGACTAGTTAACTCAACTAGGTGGCAGTTCACTCCCGTAACTTCCCAAGAGACTAGAATAGGTGGCAGTTCACTCCCATAATTTTTGGTGTGTGTCCATATCACTCTAGAACACCACTATAGTTTATTGTTTCACCTCAAGTTGAACTCATTGAGTTATACAAAGTATATCATGTGTAAATTATTCATTATTCATAACGGTTAATGAGAATTCTTTCATTCTTTCTCTCCTTCTTCTTCTTTCTCCAATTCTCTCTGCAAATGTGTGTATTATTGTTTAGCCATATCTATTTTGTGCAAGTTCAACACATTTACATGGTATTAGAGTCGACGAACTGCTAAGAAAAATCTACACCAAAATGTTTTGCAGGTACAAAAGATTGAAGACAACGGAAAGATGGAATTCCAAAAAGAATTCATCCTTACACCTTACAACTATTTTTCATGGAAGGAGAAAATATCCATACATATCTGGTCTAGAGGGTTGTACAGTTTAACCATGAATAATGATCCAAAGACGAAAATATCCATAGACAAAGCCAAGTACTTAAATCGCATGGATGAGGCACTCAGAACAATCTGTAGTCTTATTTCTCCCGATCTCCTTTTTCACATATCTTCCTGTAAGACTCCCAATGAATCCTAGACCATCTTGGAAGGGATCTTTGGAAAATAGGATGAGATGAGGGGACCCATTTTGGAGGTGGAGCTTCTCACATTAGATCCAAAAATCTTCGAGAATATCCAAGATTTCTTTACAAAATTCAAGGATTTACTGTCACAACTCAAAGCTTGTGGGGTTGATAAATCAAAGGAGGAGAAAAAAATGGTTCCCACCATTATCTCCAAGCTTGGTCCTGAATTCTCTATATTCTTATCACTATACTGTCAAATTCGCCTCTGGAGCAACTTGGAATATGCCTTCTCTTGAGGAATTTTCAAATCCCTGACACAAGAGAAAACCAAGCTCATCAACATGGGCCGAATCAAAGGCCCAAGGGCGCATGGACTCACTTTGCATAATGTCAGCCACAAATATCATAAATCTAAAGATAACAATAAGTGGAAATCTCATGCACATACGAATAAGGAAGGGTACAAAAAACCCTTCACTGGTGCCTCCGGATCCAAAGGAGAAAAGAGAAGAAAAGGAGAGAAATGCACATACTGTCACAAAGGATTCCATTTGGAATTTGCATGAATGAAAAAAAAAATAGATCTAATGTCTCAAATACTTTAGCAAAACAACCTTGGAGATCGCTTCCCCGAGGGTGAAAACAAGAAGAAGCCACAAGATCCGAATTCCAAGAAAGGCAATTCTAGCCATGCCTTGATTTCCATCAAATCCTCTCCCAATGCTTGGATCATAGAGTTAGGAGCATCACATCACATGGTTACCTCAGAAGTAGTCTATTCTTCATTGGATGCATGCAAAGGTCCTCCTATTCTGATGGCTGACAACTCTTCTCTTGAAGTCACCAACAAAGGAAGGATTGAACTCACCAATGGAAGCTTTGAGAACATGTTGCATGATCCCAAACTTTCTGTCAACCTTCTCTCCATATATTAGATGAAAAATTCTAGCACATAAAGAAATTCATATTCACACCAAATGTCGTGGACATCTATGACATGCAAAGCAACTCCAGGGTTGCTACTGGTGAGGTAAATCATCAATCTAGATTGTATACATTTTCTGAATTCACTGAACCTGATTATGCTTTACTTCTTACTCATGCTGATGAAAGTAGTAGGATATGGCATGAACGGTTTGGACATTTGAATTTAAGATACATGTGACAGCTTAGCAAGCACATATTAGTTGATGGTCTACTAGACATCCATTTCTCCAAGGGAGTATGTGAGGGATGTGTTCTCGGGAAACACCCTCAAGAGAAATTCGACAAAGGAAAGTATCAACAAGATTTCTTACCTTTAGATCTGATCCATAGTGACCTTATGGGTCCTTTTCCACATCCATCCATCAACAAAGCAAGTTTTTTTCTCATTTTTGTTGATGATTTCTCACGTTTTACTTGGATCTACTTTCTCAGGCAAAAATCCGAGGTCTTTCAACACCTCAAAGATTTCAAATCCTTGGTTGAGACACAGTCCGGAAAGAAGATCAAAGTCCTCTGAAATGATAACGGGGGAGAGTATGTTAATCATGAGATCCACAATCTTTTCCATGAGGTAGGGATTTCGTTGTAGCATACAGTTCCCTATACTCTGTAACAAAATGGAGTTATTGAGCGGAAAAACGGATCTCTAAAGGAGATGGCATCTTGCATGTTGCATGCAAAGTCACTACCACAGAGACTATGGACCGAAGAACTTAATTGTGCAACATACATCCAAAATAGATCTCCCCATAGATCTGTCAAGGATAAGACCCCCTACAAGGCTAGGAGTGGCCTCAAACCAGAAGTGACCCACTTTTTCATTTTTGGTTCTCGTGCATGGGCCCAAATTCCCTCTGAAAAGAGGAAGGCACTTGATCCACAGAGCATTGAGTGCATTTTTGTTGGATACCCTGATGGTGTGAAGGGATATCATCTTATTGATATTTCCTCGGACCGGATCATCATTGAGTGTGGTGTCGAATTCGAGGAAAGTGTCTCGCATGTACCTCAGGAGCCGCATGTAGACACCTTCACTCTTCCACCTGTCTGAGATGATGAGCATGCACATGCCGACTCTTCTTCAGTTGAGAGTTTTGATTCATAGACATCAGATGATTCATATTCAAATTCAGAGTCATTACACTTGGATGTAGAGTCAGAGAATCCATATGCAGTTGCAGAGCCAGAGCAGAGGCCCAAGTGGGCACAAACTACTCTTCAGGATGTAGGGGATCTTGTCGGTGATCCAACCGATACTAGGAATATTTTATCTGATTTTGAGGAGCCTCATGTTGCACTCACTGCCACTGAACCATTGCCTTTGAGGCATCTTTTCTTGGTTCAATCTTCATATCCATAGTCTTATGGCGAGGCTACTGGAAGTCCCTTTTGGGAATCCTCCATGCAGGAGGAGTACAACTCCCTCCTCGAGAACCAGACTTGGGATCTAGTTCCCATTCCTTCTTGGAGGAAACTTGTCAGATCAGATGGGTCTACAGGACCAAGAGTGCAGTGGATGGACAAATCAACAAAAACAAAGCTAGGCTTGTCGCCAAAGGCTTTCAATAGGTTCATGGTATTGACTATGATGAGACATTCACTCTAGTAGAAAATATGGATTCCATACAATTGGCACTTGCCATTGCAGCAACCAAGGGATGGAAATTCCATCAGATGGATGTGACAAATGCATTTCTTCATGGTGATCTCTTTGATGAGATCTACATGGAGAAGCCCCAGGGATTTATGCAGGACTCATCTTTGGCTTGTTGATTGAAGAAGTCACTTTATAGCCTCAAGGAGGCTTCGAGGGCATGGTATGCCAAGATGGACTCCTACCTATTGTCACAGAACTTTATACATTGCAAATCAGACCTGAATGCATACATGCTCAGGATGATTGATTCACTTCTACTTTTAGTTCTGTATGTCTATGATTTGTTGATCACCGGTTGCTCAACTTCAACAATTGCTGCAGTCAAGAGGATTCTTCATGACATGTTTTTGATGACGTAGATGGGTCTACTACACTTCCTCCTTGGAATTGAGATCAGTTAGGATGCATCAAGAATCAAACTGTCTCAAGCCAAGTATGCACAAGATATCCTTGAGAGATTTCACATGAAAAACTACAAGTCTGCTCCGACTCCTTTCCTATCAGGAGTCAAACTTGAGGATGGTGGGGAGACTCCACTGGTTGACAACACATTGTTCATACAACTAGTGGGGAGATTGTTGTATCTCACACACTCCATACCAAACCTCTCATATGTAGTTGGCACAGTTTCCAGGTTCATGCAGGAGCTGCATGAGCTACATTGGAAAGCTGCAAAGCGTATCCTTCAATACATACAGGGAACCATCACCTTTTGGATTCATTATGAAACAGACTCTACATTAGATGTCATTGGGTTTACTGATTCCGACTGGGCTAGTGATAACATTGATTACAAGTCCACATCTGGTTACTCACTCAGTCTTGGTTCTGGGCCTATCTATTGGTCGAGCAAGAAGCAAGCTGCCATTTCTCTATCTTCAGTCGAGGAATCATACAAAGGGGTAGTTAACATAACTATTCATGCTATGTGGCTACAACATTTTCTCACTGAGTTGGGAATTCAGTTTCATCGGCTCATCGTCATCTGGTGTGACAAACAGAGCACTCTGAAGTTCTGTAGAGATCCAGTTTAGAGGCATCGAATGAAGCACATCGAGATCCACATGCGCTACATATGAGACTTATTACATGAGGGGATCATCGACTTATAGTTCTATCCTTCAACATAACAAAAAACAAACATTTTCATCAATACCTTCACTAAGAATAAATTCCATTCTCTGTGAGGTCATCTTGGAGTGAAGGATATAGTTGCCTAGCAATTGTAGTTCTTCTTTTTACATACATTGTACCTTGANGGGGGGGGGGGGGGTTCCCATGAGGTTTTCCCTCTTTCCTCACTTTATTTTCAGTTTATCTTTTGTACTTGGGTACCTAACATGGCCTCGTTTTCGGGACCCAATATTTATTTTCACCATAGTGATGTTCAGGGGGGGTGTTGGATTTATTTCACACACACCTAGGATTTATTTTTCCTAGGTTTATTCCTTATTTATTAGTCATAAGTAGTCATTATCCAGTCTCTTATATTTTAGGGGAGAATATTCCACCTGGAGAATATTCTCTTTCAGTTGACACTTCAGTTTGACTAGTTGAGTTGAGTTTAGATGTTGCATTGGGATCATCACCATGAAACATTGGGATCATCACCATGATAATTACACCTTTCCTTGGTATCATCACCAGAGTGGCGCATTAGCCTTGATACCCTGAGTTAACTCCTCACTACTCTTTGTTCAGTCAGTTAACTGAAGACTAGTTGACTAGTTGACTCAACTAGGTGGCTAGTTCACTAGTTCACTCCCGTAACTGTTAGTGTGTGTCCAGATCACTCTAGACCACCACTATGGTGCATTTGTTCACCTCAAGTCGAACTCATTGAGATATACAAAGTATATCATGTGTAAATTATTCATTATCCATAACGGTTAATGAGAATTATTTCATTGTTTCTCTCCTTCTTCTTCTTTCTCCAATTCTCTCTGCAAATGTGTGTATTATTGTTTAGCTAGATATATTTTTTGCAGGTTCAACACATTGACACGAACTGGGGCAGAGATGAACTAGACCCAAAAACAAAACATTGAAAATGAACCAAAGAATGAGCGGGAATAGGGTTTTGTCTTGAAGATTTTCCATTGGGTGTGAAAGGGGTAGGGCATGTGGGCCTCATGCATGCCCCATGTCGACTGCTAGGTTACTCCATATCAAAGAGATGCTTTCAATTATTATAACATTGAATGGGTATAAGTCACATAATTAGTTGGAGTTAAAAATAAATAAATAAATCGAATATCAATTAATATCAATGTGGCACTCCAACCCGACACTCCATGTCATTGGCATCTCTCATTAATACTCCTTACGTGCAAGAGGAGATCAATATCGGTAGCTGGCTTCCTGGATTGAAGGTAACATGGTTTAGGTCTTCAAGCATCGAGCGACGCTTCATACATACTATTACCTATGAGTCTACCAAGAACAACAAGGCACTGACTTTGGTGATGGTTCATGGCTACTAGTCTTCCTAGGGCTTCTTCTTCCAGAACTTTGATGCACTCTCCAATCGCTTTAGGGTTATTGCCATCGACCAATTGGGGTTTGTAAATTGTCTTTTTTTTTTTTTTTGCTAGCGAAGGAATTCTTTGCGTTAATGACTAATTAGTAAGTAGACACAACAAAGTATTCATTCATTATACTATAGTATTATAGGGCTCTACATAAGGAAAAAGAAAACAAAATCAATGCAATAAATCAATAAGGAAACTAGAACCATGTCAATAAAATGGAGAATTGTGTCCCCAATTTGATGTATCTAACTCTAACAAGAAATGCACCAAGAATTCTATGTTATAGTTAGAGGGACACACTTATTATCGCCACCTTGATAAGCATAACAATAGATAAACAACATTGTGAAATATTATATATATATATATATATATATATATATATATATATATATATATATATATATAAACTTACACTTTAGTATTTAAAAAAAAAATCACATTGTTAAAATATATAATATTTTATTCTTTGTATATTTGATCCTCCGTATTTTACTTAACTATATAAAAAATATATATAATTAAGTAGTGGAGATTAAGAGGGTGTGAGGTTGTAAGAGTTAAAAAGGGACAGTAACATGTAGAAGATTTTTGATAGAAGTATATTGATATTGGTATGAATTAAAAATTAATGAAAATGTTGCTAAGTGTAGAAATAAAGATTATATGGAAGAAAATATACAAAATGTGAGTTTAGTATGAAAGTTACAAAAGAGATAGTTAGCAAGATATATATAAGTTAAGTATAATGTAAATATCAAATAATACTAAAGTGATGAACTACCTTCTTAATGTTAAAATAAGTGTGGTATTCTTAATAAAAACTATTAAGTCAATTAAAAGGATTTTAGCCACTATTAAGCCAATGAAAGGTTCAAATATTTATGTTAATAAAGTAAGTTATTGTAAAAGTTACATAGAATTGGGAGTAAATTCTCTTTACACATTAAACATAAAAGTCATTGCCTTAAAAAAATAAAAAATAAAATGTAAAATTCAAGTCTCTTTACTTTGAACACTAAATGAGTAGGACATTTTTATTATTCTTATTATGTAGAGAGTATAAAGTTTACTATATATTAAATTAAAATTCATTATTTATAAAAAAAGTGATGAAAATAATTATTAACTTTATAAATAAATTTTAGTTATTATTAAATTTACAAAAGTTTCAAAGATCTCTTGTCATATTAAAATGAGTTTGATATTCTTTATAAAAAATTATAAGTAAAATTTTTTTTATTCATTATTGAATTAATGTAATGTTCAAATATTTCTTTATGTTAAATTGAGTCTTTACACATAGTTCATTTAGAATTGGGACGGTGAAAAGAAATATTATAGTAATAAATGGATTTTAGTTATTATTAAATTGATTATATATATATATATATATATATATATATATATATATAGATATATATATAGATATATAATTTTTATTTATTTTATTTTATTTTATGTTAAAATGAGGTATTATATTGTGTAGAATTGGATTGAAATTTCAAAATATGTCAAATCAAAATTTAGAAAATTGTTTAAAATAAATTTGAATTGATGGGAGGGACCTTATCATTATTAAGTAAAAAAAAATATATGATGGCCTTTGTTACCACTAGAAGTCACCCTCAGATTTCATACAAGGTAAGCCCAGTACCCATCAATTTATACAGTAAATGTCAATGACTTTTAAGAGGCCAAATGGAGAAGACTCAATGAAAATAATGTTCTAACTCATAAATCTAGACTGGTATGCACAAGCAATTGAGGTCTTGGGTCAACTTCAGCCAGTAAGTTGGAGTAAAGGTGAGTAGGAGGAAGACTTTGGTGAGAATAGTGTACAATTTTGCCATGAACATCATCCCTTCTAGTAGCCTAAGGAAGAAAACTTAAACACAAGATCCTCTTGGATTCAAATTTCAAGGAAACTAAAAGAAATCATATCAGCATTATAATCAAACATTCATCATAATACAGTCACAACAATCCATGTGAATTAGACAATCAGGAACTCTCTCAGTATCAAGGAAAATAATATGGAGAAAGAAAGATGAATTATATTAATCAAGAAGTCTCAAATCAAGACATAACCAAATAACCAGTGTTCTTCATCAAAATATTACAATAGTAGTGAGCCTAGCTCAACCATTCAACCTTAAACAAAGATCAAAACTGCATATATATACTAGAAATGTTGCAACCACCAGGAATGAGATTGGACCCCCGCATTCAAAGTTTCCAGTTGGCGCCTACTCTGTAAGCCTTGCAGGCCTTCTTATGTTAGACACAAACTCGACTTAGTTATGTGCTTTGCAGGAAAATCCATCCCTCAGGAAACTTTGGATTGAAAATCCCCCCCCCACGACAACTCTCAGTATGCTTTTCATTTATGGGGTGAGAAGAGGTCTCAACTGTCGCCCCCATTTCCATTAACTACCTTCATTGGGATCGAGACAAGGCCTAACATCCATGAATGTTTCAGGTGGTGCCCACAACTTTTTCAAGTCAATCCTGGCACCTCGAGGCCATGCATATCTTCTTCTATGACCAATACGGGTGATTTTGGCCTTTGACGTAGATCCTCTCCATCGCTCCTTCTTCAATGTGACCTAGGGCCATGACCCTACGCAATTGCGCGATTGCGGGTGTGACCAAGGGTGGTTTGAAAGAAAACCACTTTTTTCCTCGCAATTCACCATGAACTACCATGCCTCCCTTTCTAAAAACCATGATTCTGATTGCGGCCCGCCCTTGAAAATTTAAAAACGTGTGCACCTTCTGACCCCGCAATGGAGCATGACCATTGATCTTGTGATCTGAGATGAGGCTTTCTGATCAATGGCCCAACTCTGGCACCTTTTATATTGATGGATCAAATTTTCTCTTTTCAAATCGACGACCGAGATCTGCTTCACAATTCGGGCTTCGGACTTCGGGAAAATCAAAACTCAAACCTTTGCCTTCAACTTATTTTACTCGGATCTATGGATCCGACGATGCATGCTCTTGAATTGAATGACCGAGAATTACTTTGGACCTCCAGACTCTAGGAAATTCAAAACTCAAACTTCTTCTTTCAACTGCTTTTTACCCGGAGCTGGCGATAAATTGACACGTGTCCTCCTAGATTGGATGGATGAGAAACACTTCAACACTTTCGGACTTCAGCACTTTAGCGCTTCAACACTTAGACACTTCAGGACTTCGACACTTCAGTGACATAGACACTTCGATGCTTCGACACTTCGGGACTTCAACACTTTGGCAATTCCACACACTTCTCACTTTGAAACTCCCGAAGCTTATTTCCCTGAACACTTGGATCAAATGCCACCTATCCCTTTAAAGATCAACAAATCAATCTCTCTTCAGGAATTTTGCTCCGGTGCTATACTTCACACAACTTTTAAGATTTTGAATGCTCGCGAGCCACTAATATGAACTCCACATGGAATTCCCGTCGTTGAAATCTGAACCTGCCTTTTTGCTTGATTCGAGTCGAGAATGGACCGCTTTGAGTGTCGCGTTTTGAGCCTGCGATTGCGGCCTGTGTAAAAGAAGACTTGGACGACTGGATAGGGTCTGGGAAAACAGGGAGACTGGGGAACTTTAAACACAGAGGGGGGAAAACAAAAATGATTTTACAAGCTGAAGGGGAAAAAACTTAAGAATTGGTCTGTGAAAGAAGAGAGACACGAGAAAACACAGACTTAGGTAGAAACTAGAAACCCACAGGAGTCTAATAAGTTTGTGTGATAACATTTGGCTACACAGGGGATGGCATGCTCCCTGCGAGCTGCTAAGAACAAGTAGTTCTAGTGCCTTATCTGTTGGGTTATGGAGTCACTTCTAAAAACCAAAACCAAAAACAAAATGATATTTACAATGACATGGGAAGCCACTCATGGATTAAGTAAAAAACTTCTTCAGAAAATGTTCATTTACAAGGCTACCAAAAAATTCATCATCCTTCAAATCCTGCAACTTGTAAGTGTTATTTGAAAAAACCTCAGAAAATTTGAAGTGGCCAATCCATAAGGCCTCAAATTTATAGTGCTTGCATTTATCTTGTTTAGGTGCATCCCACTTCAGTACTAGATCTCCCAGCTAGAAATCCTCTTTCCTTACTCTTTTGTCGAAAGCCCACTTGATCTTCTGTTGATGGTCATGGGATTTGTCCAGTAGTTGCTTCCTCGTCTATTGCGCTTCTACCAGCTTATATATTCTTCTGATCATATTATCTAGTTCTCCTTGATAGTCTTGGAATAATTTTTCCATAGGTAAGGTGAGTTGAGAGGGAAAGATGGACTCAACTCCATACACCAGCTGGAAAGGAGAGATGCCAAGAGATCTTTTTATTTTCACTCTGTCAACCCATAAAGAAAATTTAAGCTTTGTATCCCAGGCCTTATTGTTGTCCTCTAACAGTCTTTTGGTGATCTTAATAAGGCTCTTGTTAGAGGATTATTCCAGTCCATTCCCTTGGGGGTAGTAAGGAGTAGAGTGAATCAATGTGATTCCAAAATGTTCACAAAACTTAATCAATGGTTCAGCCTTGAAAGATGCAACATTATCAGTGACAATTATGTTTGGAAAACCAAATCTTGCTATAATATCCTCAAGAAAACCAATGATTACCCTGTGGGAAGAATTTCTTGTGGGGATGGCTTCTATTCATTTAGTAAAGTATTTTGTGGCAATCAAGATCCATATATGCTAACTACTTGAAGAAGGATGAATTTTCCCAACAACATCTAGGCCCCACTGCTGAAAGGGATGTGAAGCTACCATAGGTTTCAATGGAAAAGACTTGAGTTGTTGCTTTCCAGATAATTTATGACACTTGAAAAAAGACCTAATTTTTTCACAGACATCACTGAAGAGACTAGGCCAAATACACCCATCCCTGAGAATATTGTAGGCTATGGTTCTCCAGAAGTGATGCCCCCCACATAAACTATCATGAAAATCATACATAATCCTTTGGGATTCATGTGGGTCTAGACATCTCAAAAGCACTCCTAAAGGGTCTTTCCAATATAAAATTTGATCAATAAGACAATATTTAATTGATTTGAGCCTCAAATATCTTACCCTCTTATTTTCCATACCATCAGAAGGATGCAACTTCTATAGGAAAAATATAATTTCCTTGTACCAAATGCATCCTTCCAATGGAGGGTTGACTTGAGAACCTTCACCAAAAAATGCAACTTGTTGATTTTCTGAACAACTGTTGATGAAATGGACACCGAAATCTTTTCAATTAGATTCAGTCAGCAACCTAGATAAACCTTGGCCTTTAACCAATTTGGTGGGATTTATCTCAAGATCAAATTCAAGTATCTTGGGAATCCACTTGCTCCTTCTTTCGTCTATGTCAGGATGAATGAGGATCTCCTTCACAGAAGTTGAAGGGACATATGCAATGACTTTTGAATGTAGCACATAAACTCTGAAAGCTTTGAGAGCTTTGACCAAAGCATAGGCTTGTTTTTCCATGATGTTATACTTTACTTCAGCATCTCTTAGTGCCTTACTAAAAAAGGAAATGGGTTGCTCTAACCCTTTAACATTCTTCTGCAACAAAACAACTGCTACTATGTCAAATGAAGCAAAGGAGAAAATCAGAAAATCTTTGGAGTAATTAGGACTAATGAGCACAAGTGCTTCAGTCAAGGCCTTCTTTATTTGATCAAAAGAGTTGTGAGATTCAACATTCCATTTGATCTCATTCCATTTTCTCAACATGGTTGTGATAAACTTTACCAACTCAGCAAAATTTGAAACAAACCTTCTTTCTTTCTTTGATTGAACTTCTTTCTTGGATCTAGGGAATGAAAAAGTTTGGATAGATTCTACCCTTCCTGGATCAATCTTTAATCCCTCATCTGACACAATGTGTCCTAACAATTTCCCCTCTTTCATGGCAAATAATGACTTTTTGGGATTTAACAAGAGACCAAATTTTCTGCATTTCAAGAAGACCCTTCTTAAATGACCATAATATTTTTTATCAGATTGTGAGAACACTGTTATTTCATCCAAATAAATAACCACAAACTTGTCCTTCTCTCCAATAAAGGCTATGTCCATGGCCCGTTGAAAGGTCGCTCCTGTGTTCATCAACCCAAATCGCATCTTAGTATACATGAATGTACCCCAAGAAGTGGTGAAGGTTGTATTCTCTCTATCTTTAGGCAAGACCAAGACCTGATTGTAGCCAGAAAAATCATCAATCATGGACATCCTAGATTCACCTATCACCCTCTGTAATATGTGTTCCATCTTTGGTAAGGGGTAGTTGTCCTTTTTAGAACTTCTGTTCAAATTTTGAAAATCGACACATAGTCTGATTTATCCATTCTTCTTTCTCATTGGGACCAAGTTGGCCACCCATTAAGAATACCTCAAAGGAATGATAATACGGGCATCCAAAATCTTTTTTACCTCTTTCTCCATAATGGGCAGCAACATAATATTTATTTGTCTCAACCTCTGCCTAAATGTCTTGGACTCTTCCTTCAATGGGATTTTGTGCTCAATGATACTTGTGTCGTACGTTCTAAGATCTTAATATGTCTAGGCAAACACATCAACAAACTCTTTTAACAGTTCATCATATTCATCCCTTTGCTCTCTTGACAATTTGCTTGACAACTTGATAAATTTGGGATCCTCTTTTGTACCAATATTGTACTCAGTTATATCGGCATCATTAGTTGAACCTTTAAACTTTACTGCCACATCATTCCCATCAAACAACCTTTCTAGAGGAACTAGTCCCTTTGGAATATGGTTGCTAGGCAGCTGAACAATATGGTGATTGGCAATTTTATTTAAAAATACATTTTCATGAGGGTTACTTTCATAATCATGATCCTGATCAATATGTAAAGAAGAGAACTCATAAACAGACTCAAGAAAATTTTTGAGCTCATTATCATCCTCAAACACCTTCCAATGCTGGACATTGTCAGGTATAGAGGGTCTATATTTTACCTCTACATCATATTTGAGTTTAGGTGTAAATGGGACTTTGAAATGGCTTGTTGAGATAAACAAATAATAAGCCATGGTATTCTCCTCTCTTGGAATAAACGAAATGTTGAAAGATAGGAAGAAACTAGGTCAAATACTTCATTTCTGTAAGTCTTAAGCCTAGGGTGCTTGGCTTGATAAATATTTTTGATCTAATGAACAATTAGTTCTGCATCCCCAAATATTGATATCTCTTCAATCCCCATGTCTCTTGCAACCCTTAAACCCAAAACAAGAGCGTTATACTCTGCCACATTGTTGATAGTTTCAAATTCTAGTTTGTAGGAAAAAGGTATAGTTTCTTGACAAGGTGAAACAAAGAACACTCCAACACCGGCACCTTATTTAGAAGAGGCTCTGTCAAAGAACATATTCCAAATATAGGTAGTTGGAGGAGGGATTTGACAAAAAGTAATGGGTTTCTTTATGATTTCAAGAGGAGTTTCAAAAGAATCATTGAGTTGCAATATGATGGATCCCAAATCAGTGTCAAAAGAAAAAATAGGATGGTTGGTGGGGTTTTATTTATCACTGATGATGTACGCAAGATGTGCTTCCCTGTAAAGTACCCTTTGTTCACCCCCAAACACAGGAATGGTGGCATATGAAAGATCCATCTACAAGGTTCCCTCCAGTCTCTTTATCCAATATCTAGACAGGAGCATCCCGAACTTAGGGGGAACATCAACCACTACGATATCCATGACCACGCTCTTCATTAGTAGCTGGAATAGAGAAACGAACATGTATTTGATAAACCTAAGGTACTTCACCTTCTTGGAGTCAAAAAAATGCAGGTCATGGTAGGCTTTTGTAACCTCCAACCCGAGCTCTTTCATGACAATCTTAGGCATAAGATTGTGAGATGCCCCTGAATCCATCACGCAGTTATGCAACACCTTATCATGGATGTTCAATGAAGTGTAGAAGGGAGGGAGGATTCGTATCTATCCTCTACCAAAGGCCCTAATATGACAGTTGGCATTTCATCTTGGAGGTTAACTGAGTCTGTGGAGTGAGATGCGGGTTTGGGATGAAATTTTTTTGATAGGCACCTTTTGAAATCCTCATGCTTGACTAACTCTGAGAGAGGTACATGGATTCTAATATTTTGAATCTCATGCCCAAAGATATGAGGGGAGGGAGGCTTCAGAATCTCCTTCACCTCTAGGATAGGACTTTTGACCACTGGTGGTGGGCTTTGTGCCTTTCTTTCTTTGTTGTTGTCTGCTATATCTTTAGCAGGTTTCTTAGCTCTAGCAGGCCACTCGGGAATGTTAGGATTTCCTTATTTCTTCTTGGATCTGAGGTCATATGTATTCAGATCGTTGTTGGTATTTTCTCCTTTACTCATCTCATTCAGTTGATTACTCATGAGGGCCTCTTCATATGCAGACTGAGTTAAATGAGGGTACAGAGAGGTATCTCCAAGGAAATGTATCTCGGGATCACTATCTTCTTCCTCTTCCTCTTCATCAGTAACCAGGTTATTTTGGAGAGGAGTTTGGAATTTTTGATCATCTCTGTCCCTATTTCTCAGGTCTATTTGGATGGTTTGAGGGGCATTAGTTGGTCTTTTGAAACTACCCCTATTATCAACATTTGGGGGATTCCTATAGCTTTGATTTCCTTCCAATTCCAACCTTTCCACTTTAGAAGAAAGTGATTTTAGTAGCTTGGTCACTTCCTTTGTTTGAGGGGGGGAATTAGAGGAACTAGAAGTCGTAGTTTCAGACCTACCTTTTCTTTTGTCTCTATCAGCCTTGCTCCTAAGCTTGCCAACTGCCAATATTATGGATTCTACTTCAAGGGTTGCATCTTTCATATGAGCCAAGGATGTATCTCTTCTTTCTCTCAACAGGAGAAAAACATCAGGGTCAAAAGCACTAGCATAAGTCATCTTGGTAGAGGTTTTTTGTAGGTTTAATTTCAACGGGAATCTTTTTATAGATATTATTAAATATTGTTGAGAATTCTGAAACAAATTCCCTTTCTTCTCTCTTAAGTGCCCCAAATTATATAATATAATAAAGGATATATTTTTTGTTCCCCCAATGTCTCAAGAATGAATCATCCAGAGAAGCAATCTCGTCAATAGATCTAGGAGGCAAGTCATTAAACCAATCCCTGGCATCACCATCAAGGCCCTGTACAAAAACTCTCATCCACACATCTTCATTTTTCAATGACCGGAATCTCTGAAAATATATAAAAGGATGCAAGGTGCTCTTCTGCAATCACGTCTTTCTCCCCTCTGAACTGGGGCATGTAATTAAGGTAGTACATGGTTGGGAGAGCATTCATAGGCTGAGGTAAAACTAGATGGTTGTATCTAGCAGCCAATATCTTGTCCATCTTGTTCCTAGGAGGATTAGAACCTATCATTTGGATGTGAACTGGGGGAGAAACAAGAGGAGATGGAGTTTGGACAAGTGATACTGGGGTTTTTCTTCTGGGAGAAAAAGGAAAAGGCTGAGTGTTAGGAGATAAAGATGAGGGGCTAGAGGGAACAAAGGTTTCTCCTTATGTAACTACAACAACTCTAATAGGGGGAGGAGTCGTAAAGACTGGAGTGGGAAGTCCTTCTAAGGTCTTGGGTCTGAACCACTTCACAACTTCAAGGGAGATAGGGGTGTCAAAACTCTCTCCTTCCAAACCAAGAATAGGAGGGGATAAATCAATAGGAAAACTCCCAAAATTCAAATTTCTTGAAACTTCAGCAAATAGTATAACAAGAGAATAAGAAGCAGCTACTGGATTTGTAAAAAGGAATTAAGAAGATTATTGGGATCACCTGGTACAACAGTTGAAGTACCTTCCTGAGTGGTTTTTCCTTTTTTGATAATTTTCTCTGGGTCAGCTTCAAGTGTGGCTAGAGGTGGCTATGGAGTAGAACTCATGTGTTTTCCTTTCAGAGCCACAATTGAAACAATGGAGTCACCAGGTGCAAGATGCAATCTTCAATGGTACTGAAATCTTATGCACCTTTAGAATCAAAGCTTCTTTGTTGTTCTATCCTACGGAAAAGTCTTCAATTCGTTCCTCGACAACGATGCCAAAACTTTTCGCACTAGAAGTCACCCTCAAATTGCATAGAAGGTAAGCCCAGTACCCATCAGTTTATACTGTAAATGTAAATGAGTTTTAAGAGGCCAAATGGAGAATACTCAATGAAAATAACATTCTAACTCAGAAATATGGACTGGTATGCGCAAGCAATTGAGGTCTTGGATCAACTTCAGTCAGTAATTTGGAGTAAAGGTGAGTAGGAGTAAGACTTTGGTGAGAAAAGTGTAGAGGTCTACCATGAAAATTAGGCCTTCCAGCAGCCTAAGGAAGAAAAACTTAAATAAAAGATCCTCTTGGATTCAAATTTCAAGGAAATTGGAAGAAATCAGAACAACATTATAATCAAACATTCATCATAATATAGTCACAACAATCCATGTGAATCAGTCAATCATGAACTCTCTTAGTATCAGAGGAAAATAAGATGGATTAAGAAAGTTGACTTAGATTAATCAAGAAGTCTCAAATAAAGACATAACCAAAGAACCAATGTTCTTCATCAACACATTACAATAGCAGGGAGCCTAGCTCAACCATTCAACCTTAAAAAAATATCAAAACTGCCTATATATACTAGAAATGATGCAACCACCAGGAATGCGATCGAACCCCCACATTCAAAGTTTCTAGTTGGTGCCTACTCTATCAGCCTATGCAGGCATTCTTATGTCAGACGGGAGCTCAGCTTAGTTATGTTCTTTGTAGGAAAATTTGTCCCTCAAGAAACTTCAGATTGACAATCTCCCCCCACGACAACTCTCAGTAGGCTTTCCATTTATAGGGTGAGACGAGGTCTCAATTGTCGCCCCCATTTCCATTAACTACCTTCATTAGTATTGGGACAAGTATTGACATCGATGAATGTTCCAGGCGGTGCCCATGACTTTTTTGAGTCAATCCCGATGCCTCGAGGCCATGCAGATCTTCTTCTGTGACCAATATGGACGATTTTGGCCTTTGGCGGAGCTCTTTTCCATTGCTCCTTATTCAATGTGACCTAGGTCCATGACCCTACACAATTGTGTGATTGCAAGCGCAACCAAGGGTGGTTTGAAAGAAAACTTCCTTTGTCCCCACAAATCACCATGAACCGCCACGCATCCCTTTCTAAAAACAACGGTTCTGATTGCGGACTGCCCTTGAAAATTTAAAAACGTGCGCACCTTATGACCCCACAATGGAGCATGATCATTGATCTTATGATCTGAGATGAGTATTTATGATCAATGGCCTAGCTCTGGTGCCTTTTAGATTGATGGATTGGATTTTCTCTTTTTCGATCGATGACCGAGATCTGCTTCGCGATTTGGGCTTCGAACTTCGGGAAAACCAAAACTCAAACCTTTGCCTTCAACTTCTTTTACCCAGAGCTATGGATCTAACGACGTGTGCTCTTGAATCAAGCAACTGTGAATTAATTCGGACCTCTGGACTCTGGGAAAGTCAAAACTCAAACTTATTCTTTCAACTACTTTTCACTCAGAGTTGGCGATAAATTAACACATGTCCTCCTGGATTGGATGGCTGAGAAACACTTCGGCACTTCGGGACTTTGGCACTTCAGTGATTTGACACTTCGAAACTTCAAGACTTCGGCACTTCGGTGACTTCGACACTTCGACGCTTTGACACTTCGACACATAGGTGCTTCGATAGAATTTCACTTCGAAACTCCCGAAGCTTATTTCCCCGAATACTTGGATCAACTGCCACCTGTCCCTTTAAATATCAATGACTCATTCTCTCTTTGATCCTTTTTCTCCATCGCTATAATTTGCGAAAATTTTAAGATTCCAAACGCCAGCGAGCCACTAATCTAAACTCCACATAGAATTCCCGTCGTTGAAAGCTGAACCTACCTTTTTTCTTGATTTGAGTCCAGAACAGACCGCTCTGAGTTTCGTGTTTTGAGCCCGCCAATACGACCTGTGTAAACAAAGACTTTGATGAATGGATAGGGGCTGGGAAAATAGGGAGACTGGGGCACTTTAAACACAGAGGGGGGAAAACGAAAACGATTTTACAAGTCGAAGGGGAAAAAACTTAAGAATTGGTCTGCAAAAGGAGAGAGACAGGGAAAAACATAGACTTAGGTAGAAACCACAAACCCACATGACTCTAACAAGTTTGTGTGATAACAACCTCTTTCTTCATAATAAAGTAGTTTATCTTACCATATCAATGTAAAGTTTAATTTTATAAATTATTATAAATTAAATAAAAATTCATTGCTTATTAAAATGATTGAAGGAGTAAAAGTAATTATTATGTTAGTGAAAGAGATTTTAATCATGATTAAATTGTTTCAAAGTTTAAATATTTTTCCCATCTCAAATAAGTAAGATAGTTTAGTAACATGCGAGTTAGTTGAATATTGTCAATGTTGGTAGTCCCTTTTGGTGAAATATATTAATTTATGCTAATTTTTTTATTAAAAATAGTGTTTATATATATATATATATATATATATATATATATAGAGAGAGAGAGAGAGAGAGAGAGAGAGAGAGAGAGAGAGTATATGACAATACATGAGAATGATGATATAGAAAAAGGAAAAAAAAACTATAGCAACAATTAAGGATTTATGTGCATAAATATATAATGTAAGTAAATAAGTTGCAATTGAAAAGAGGAGTGAGATGGCATAAGATGTTAAGCAGATTTAAACAAGAGTAACAAATACACTTACAATAGTGTGTGTACATATAATCGATAATAGACAATTATGTGTAATGAGCTAAAGTATAGATGTGGTAGTCATAGTAAATAGATGGTATATTAGTAATAGTAAACTATGTGTGACAATAATAGTGTTCTACATACAAATTAAAAACAAATAGTGAATATAAAGTTTTCAAGTACTATTTATGCTATATTAGGCAAGTAAGTTAAAGGGGAATGCAAAAAGGTTAAATGAATTAGGTAGAGTAAGTTTACATTAAAATTTATTGTTATAACATGTAGGTGTAGGTAAAGTGATGTTGTTTATAATATAAATTGATTATATTAGTGATCAATGATAGTCAATATTCATTAAATAATAAGAAAAGTATGATCAGATGGTCGAGTGATAGATAATGAATATGGAAGAGTGATAGATAATGAATATGGAAGTAAAAGTAAAGAAAAATGTGGTGGAAAGGCTATAAAGTAAAGAGGTCAATTACATTGCAAGTAATGAGTGATGGTAGTGATACCTTGAAAGTTATAACAATAAATGACATTGTGGAAGGAATGTAATCTTGATGGTAGGAAGTATGTTGAATGGATGCATGTAATATATAACATAATTATAATAAATGTATAAAGTATACACAATAAAAGGGATAATTATGCATGATAAAATGGTAAGGACTAAGTGAAATTTATAATTAACAAGAAGGTGACCAATTAAAATCAGTGACTGAAGAGACCCTATAATGATTAATCCACATAGTGATCAGTTATTAATATCTTATTCAATGTTCCTAAGCATGGGAAACTTTATCATTGGCATATGTATTTTATCACTCGAGTTATAGTGATAATCAAAGTTAATAGTAATTGGTTATAATTAGAAAAGTATTATAAGTGGGATTATATGCTTGGTTTAGTGAAAGTTATATAAATCTTAATATAAGATTCACTTAACAAGAAAACCAATAGTGAGTTAAGGTTTCAACTAGTAGTCAGACTGATATAGCTCAGGAATATGTTTTCCTGAAGGTCGGGTGTATGTAATACCACCTTTTGACTTAGACAACTAGAATTACTTAAGGCCTAATCATCTTTATTTCCTATTCACTGTGAAACTATTAATGATACACTTGAACTTTTAAGACATATGGACCTATGTGAATGTCAATTCTATGAATGTTTAACGTTATTTGAATTATGATGGATATTATGCAATTTATTTATAACTTGAAAATTTTGACATTTAAAGTTGTTGGTACGTGGATACCAGATTGAGGTTGTGGTTAAATGCATTTACATGATGATAATGCATAAATATGTATGAGTTTGTGTTATAGACTAATCTGCAGGTCAATGGGCTATGGAGTAACCAAAGGATAATGATAATAAAATGTGATGTCGTGAACAACGACCAAGAAACAATATGGTATGAATCTTGTATGTGAAATTATGTTGGTTCGAATGCATTTCTATGATATATGGACCAATGCATGTTTTTTAGGTGGCGAGACTACCAAAAACTGAATATACGATGACAAAATTCCCAGCAACATAGTGCCATTATATATTCCATTGTAGGGTGTGGATCTTAGTCCTATTAGGAGGGGTGGAGGCATTTCCCACCGTGTATCCTATGAAACCTGCAGTCATGGGAGGACAGTGTTAGCTCACTCCCCTAGACGTGTGATGATGATTTTCAGTTGCATGTTGGGGAAGCTTGGTCAAGAGAGTTGACACTTCCTCTTACGGGTTCTATTTGGAGTTAGGTCAATATAGTTGACGCTCCAAGATAGTCCAAGAGAGGAAGGATAGGGATGGAAGATGGAAGTAAGTTAGGGAGGAAGGATGAATAGAAGTGGTTGAGAGTGTGTGGGGATTTCGCCTTATATAAGTTCTTGATTTCCTCTTTTTGAAAAAAAACATATATTTATATATGTATGTTTATATTTACTTAACTAAACTATAATTATCTAAGTAAATGCTTCTTGTGCTAAATTATTGTAATTGAGGAATTTCGTGAACATTTTAAATATTTTACTATATTTTATGAAAAGAATGGTCTCGTTGATTGGATTGGACGCATACAAGAATTACTTTAGGTGTGATAATTATTTTATTAGTACATGTATGAGTCATGTATGTGCTAGCTATACATGTATGCCTTGCACATGCACACTAGTATGTATAAGTGTTTTAAATTGATGATGTTGATTATTTGTTGTGGATGTATGAATCATGTGTCGTTACCCTTGTATTGTAAATAACTCTAACTTGGGGATGAAGTTTCTTGAATGGTGGGTGTATGTAACAACCCAAATTGATTAATTTTATGATAGTTTATAATTTAAATTTAATTAATAATTATAATATATTAATGAGTCTTTTATTATTTTATTATTAAAAGGTGGGTGAAATAATTAATGGGGAGGATAAGGTTGTTGGGGAATTAATGGGGGGATAAGGTTGTTGGGAATTAATGAGGGGGATTTGAGATAGGAGGATAAGGAAGAAGGAGAGGACTTGGAAGAGGGGGCTCATTTTCTGTTGGAGGATTTATGAATTTCTAAAATATAGAGGAGGAGGAGGAAATTGGGAGAATTGTTTTAGGGAATTCTCACAAGGCACTGTTGTTGCTGGGAATTTTGGGCTCGGGGGCCAGGAAACTGCAAAGATTCCTGGAGCTAGGGAGTTAGAGAGGATGTAATTAGTTGGATGGGAGGTTAATATTCAGTCTGGGCAATAACAAGAACATGATCAGACATAAAAGGGACTAGATAAACCAACGTTCAGGCGGAGGTATGTTTTATGTTGTTGTTATCATCATTTTGTTGTTGTTGATTATATTATTCTGTTATTATCATTATTCTGTTGTTACTGTCTATTCCTAGTTTATTCCAAGTATAATAAAATCATGAAAGAAATTCTAAACTAAATTTTAGTCATTAAAATAGAAGATTTTAGAAAAACTTTTAATTAGTTTGAAGTCCTGAAAAATAACCAGGCTCTACATATGGTATCAGAGCCCGGTTTCAAAACTGAAAGAAGGGCTTGACCACCCACATACCTGAATATGTTCCTACTAATAAAAGAGGTGCCATCTACAAAATCTGTTGCAAGCTCTGATTTTTCACAGAGTAATATACCTAATGTGCCTCTACCTAGGTGAACAGGAACAGGATCGGTAACCTCACGAATGGCCAGGTCTTCTTCGGTGGCTTGGTCATTTCCAACATCAATCCTTTTGGAACCTCCCTGTGATATCATTACAACTATCAAATAAAAATAAATGTGCAGTTGAGAATTTATTGTGCCCTTAGTCTAATCATATGCCCTTACACTCATTTTGATCGAGCGTAGTGCACCCATATGCTCCTTTGTGGGCTCTTGTACTTCTGGGGAATTAGCGGGGATGAAAAGAAAAGGCTATCAGTGGCTTGTGAGATGATTTCCATCCAATCAGTAATTTTCACAGATGAACCACTACTGGGTTGGATTCTTTCCAGGCATAGATGGTAATGGATATCCTCAAGGATACCCCCAAGGTTATCCATAGCAAGTGTCGCCTATGTAGGCACCATCAGCGTACGGTCAAGGCCGTCATGACAACAGGGCTTTCTGGAGGGATGGTATACAATTTTAATTTTAACTTCATTGCAACGAATTTTCCATAGTTTTTATTAGGGTTTGTCCTTTGATTGTTTTTTTTTTTTTTTTGCATTGGCAATTTTGGTTGCAGCCTCATAGATTTGTGTTATTTTTGCCTTCTAGATGAGTGTTTCTGCGATCTGAATGTGATATGTGACTGGTGAACAAAATATATTTCTTATGAATTTAGTTGGATCTTGATGCCAAAGCTTCTAGGCTTGCTACTTTTCCTCTTTTGGATGAATGTAATGTCTCTGTGCCGAAAATGGCGTTCAAATATCAAACACTTTCCTTTAGAATTCCAAGTTCATAATTTATTATACAAACATGGTTTCATGGTTTCTTGTATTGTGTGCATGAACACTACTTTGGCGTAGAACGATTGAAAAAAAAATGGAAGTCATGGTTAAATTTTTAATTTAAAAAATGTACTTTCTTCTTATTTTTATTGTTATTAAATTTTAGTTTCAGAATAAAATCTATAAATTGTGATGTGATTTAAAAATATGTGATGGTTATCCTATTGTCACAGATTCTATGTGTTTTTTTTTTTCATCAGAGGGTCACAAGTTGTTCCTGTCTGCCTGGGTAGAGGCACATCACGTATATTACTCTGTGCAAAATCAGAAATTGCAAAATCACAGCTTGCAACAAATTTTGAAGATGAAACCTCTTTTATTAGCAGGAACAGATTCAGGTATGTGGGTGGTCAAGCCCTAGTTTTAGTTTTGAAACTGGGCTCTGATACCATATGTAGAGCCTAGTTATTTTTTAGGAATTCAAACTAATTAAAAGCTTTTCTAAAATCTTATATTTTAATGACTAAAATTTAGTTCATAATTTCTTTCATGATTTTCTTATACTTGGAATAAACCAAGAATAGACAGTAACAACATAATAATGATAATAACATAATAATATAATCAGCAACATCAGAATGATGATAACAACAACATAATACATAACTCCACCTGAACGTTGGTTTATCTAGTCCCTTTTCTATCTAATCCTATTCTTGTTCTTTCCCAAACTGAATATTAACCTCCCAGCCAACTAGGAACAAACTCTCCAGCTCCTTAGCTCCAAGAATCTTTGCAGTTTCTTGCCCCCCCAAGCCCAAAATTCCTAGAAAAAGTAGTGCCCTATGAGAGTTCCCCAAAACAATTCTCCAAATTTCCTCCTCCTCCTCTATCTTTCAGAAATTCAGAAATCCTCCAACATAAAATGAGCTCCCTCTTCCAAGTCCTCTCCTTCTTCCTTATCCTCCTCTCTCAAATCCCCCTCATTAATTCCCAACAACCTTATCCCCCATTAATTCCCCAACAACCTTATCCTCCCCATTAATTATTTCACCCACCTTTTAGTAATAAAATAATAAAAGACTCATTAATATATTATAATTATTAATTAAATTTAAATTAAAAAATATGATAAAATTAATCAATTTGGGTTGTTACAGTCATTGGTTTTAATTATTATTTGTTGAAATACATGAAAGGAACAATTCAAGAATTTCTCATGAATGTGTAATACCTCAAGCATTTCTTTTGTTAATCCCCCACTCCTAACCTGTACATAGCCTTTTTCTGTATTTTATTTATCAGATTGTGTCATCTTCCTTTTCTCTTTTTCCTTTTTTCTCTCTAAAACTTTTTATTTTTTGACTCCATTTCTCCCAATGGATTAGGATTTCTGGATTCTCGGCAACCCACAAGGGGTCACCATCCCACAATTGGAGTCGAATGTTGATCTACATTCGTTGATCAACGCTAGTGAATATAGACCCAATATCCTTAGTCTTTTCTTTTCTTCTCATGTTTCTTGTATATTCTATACTTAATTTTTTTTCCTTTGAAATGCAGGTTGTGGAGGAGGCTACTACCAAGTTTGCAGGTCCACAAACCCACAAACCTACAAGACTATGCTTAATAATTACTTTTATTACCTAGTGATCCTGACACTTAGCCATTTTTGTTTTTTGTTGGAGACCAAACCACTAATCACCCCACAAATACCCAAGTCCCACAATCCACAAATCCGTAGCACTAAAAAAGACCTCTCTTATTTCCACATCATGCATAACGCACCTTTTACCTTTTTCATACTTAGCTGATTTCCTAAATGTGGATGCAAGGCACCCCTTTGATTCCATTCACCTTTTCACTAGACCCATAGTATTGCATCCCACATTTCTGCAACTCGCAAAATTGAGCCTTTACACTTAGCTTATTTCATCAATGCAGATGTGGGATTCCTTCGTATCTCTTTTTTTGTTCCCTATACCACACAATATTTCATTCATCATAATACACTTTTCTTTCCTCACTTCACACCTCCATACTTAGCCACTTTTCATATTTCATGATACCATATCACTATTCTCGATGACATTTACTCCCCACCACCACATCGGTCACCACTTGTGTGAATCTAATAATGTTATTAAGTGGCGTGAATTTCATTAAATCCTTGCAATAAATCTAAGATCAGACCATGCAAGATGGAAACTTTGAACTAAGAGATACAATAGTTGATAATCAATACAATATGTGGTAAAAAAAAACAAAGAATTACATGCCCTCCTGTAAAAGATTATATTGACAAGAGCAACACCTATTCATAAAAAAGGAAATATGTGTAAAGACATGTCAAATAAAACGAAAGACTTGTATTATGGTGACACTATCAACTTCCTTGGATGTAAATACCACCAATTTAAGTGGTCATAGGAATATAAGTGGTTCTTGTCTCTCCCCGCTACATAGAAGGAACTAAACAAAGTCTAGAGTCCATGCATTGCATTAGTTGGGTGTGTACTAGAAGTAGTGGATTTTAAAGAGATGGTAATTTGGTGTGCCAATAAGTTTGATACATATTGAACAATCATCAAAATACAATGAAATTCATCGATTTCTTTGCCCCCTTTAGTGTTTAGGAGGATGTTGCAACTTCCTAACCCCACTATGTTGTTCAAGAATTAAGAGGTGGATGAGTTTCTTAAAGAACATAGAGGAGGAACATATCTTCTCGAAATTTGTTTCACAATCCCTAGAATTGACATAAATTCTACTTAGGTCAAGGTATGCTCTCTAAAGTACCCATATAAAGAGTTTTCTTGGATTTTCACTAGAATAATTGGACTAGATTCCATGGCCTCAGTGCCAAAATACATTGTGTATATTCTCCATCAAGCTATTCATGAAAATTCCATGATTGAATAGTCTCATGTCATCTCAAATGATATTTCATTTCAATAAGGGAGTCTAAGAAAAAATAAAAAATTATACATGACTTCATATTTGTTTTTTTTTATATAGTATACTGTCACATCTTTGAGGATTTTCCTAGAGCACGAAATGTTGACTTCTATATGGTACCTAGTGTTATGGAGGCATAAGGCCCCATATAATTTTTACAAAGTCCAAAATGGTTTTTTTTACTTTTAAGAGGACAATTCATGGTCCTACCACATCAAGGATATCGCTGGAAGTTGCATCCTTCCTATCTAAGAAATGATTTTTTGAAGCTTTGGAGGAATTTAGTTTTTTGAGATTGTATGTATTCTAGGGGAAACCCTTTTTGTTACCATTCTATGTTTCTGACATACTTTTCATTAATGAAGTGTGTATGAAGTAAAAGTATTGAGCACACTTTTTCGTTGAGAAAAAGAAAATACAATTTATCCCACTACCATGGAGAGTTGGAGAGATATATTTCAAACACATATCTCATTTAGATGAATATGTTGTTCAATTGGATCAACCCAGTTTGAAGGAAGAACATACCATCAAGGGTTTTGATTCAAAATAATTTTTTTCACATATGTATTTAGTTAGGTATGCTTCATATTTCAGTAAATTTGAGAAATTTGAAGAAGGAGGTGCAGACAACCAGAATATCCCCAAAGCATTTATTGAAGATACCCTAAATGATATTGAATAAATCGCTAGCACTAATGAGTTCTACGGGCAAAGGAGTAGAGAGACAACAAATTGAAACCCCAATTCACCTAATGTATTCCATAAAAGTAACTCGGTAAAGACCAAACCTCGAAGTAGTGGTCATGAAAAAAGAAGGTCATCCACTAGAAATTTAGATGGTGATGGAGACAAGGACCCTACTAAGAAAACAATTGAAAACCCTCATAGTGTTCATACTTCCACAAAAAGAAAAAGAGAAATTAAAAAGGAGGGACAAGAATTACCTGAAATTGAAGGAAGTCTCAAAGCCATGGAAGTTGATGATGTGATAGAGGATTCTAGCTGGGAAGAGAAGATGTTGATTGAAACCAAGGCGATTGTTGAAGAAATAGCTCCTCAAGAGCCATAAATATTTGAAGAGGAGTCTGTTATGTTACACCACGTGGCCTACCACAAAATTTCTAAATAATTGTTAATTAAAAAGGTAAACATGAAAAATAAAAAGGTTTCCAAGAAATGAAATTCAAAAATCAATTTTCATGGGGTTCCACCCTAAAAAATTGTGCAATTTCATGATGCAACCATAGAAGCCTTGAAGGAGCCCATTTTTTATATAGAAAAATAATTTTTTTATTTAAAAAAGAGAATAAAGGAATTAGAAAAATATTTGATTCCAAAACCTTTGTTTGTTGACCCTATCACTGCGATACAACCAGTGTTCAATATTGAAGATTTCCTAGAGACTAGTTCCAAATTAAAGGGTTCATCTAGCTTACTAGTAGATATAAGGAAATACATTGGAGACAATGTTAAAAAAAGAATAGTCGTAATCCTTGAAATTTGGGAATTAGCACAAAAGTGAACTACTTTCTCAACAAGGATTTTTCACTTTAAGGAGTATCTCCAAAAATATTTAGAAAACAATGAAGGATTTTATAAGGAAGCGGTGGGAACATTCGCGGTGAAGATTTCAAGTTTAATTGAGATACATAGAAGAGATCAAAAACTTCCCTTTTAGGTTTTCATGAAACATGTCAATTCTTGTTGGATAAAGAAAATCAAATTTCTAAGAGAGTTGTTGTCTGAGTGTGATACTATTAACATTAAAAGGGGTGACATATTCTTGAAACTTGTTGATTTGACCAAAGAGTTAGATGGCCCACATTTAATAATGGATACAATACTTTTATCAAGGGAGCAACTACTAGAAAAATTGGAAGCATTAAAAGTTTTTTGAGCCAATGAATTCAGTGATTCAATTGATTTCTCTAAAGAATAAATAGAAAGATGGCTAGTATGACATGTAAATAAGAATGAGGACATTGATGACACACTCCATTAGTTAATCCTTGTTGTAATATAGGGGAAATTACAAGAGTGTTACCAATAGTTCGTTACACATAGTAGCATATATGATACAACACTTTATACACACACACAAAGAGACATATATGGAAGCATACACAAAGTAGTGGGAGAACCAACAATATGCACTTTATTATGTATAAGAGCAATCAACCTTTCCTCTATTACATAGTCACATATATATACTTGTGTCTATAGTTACGTAGCAGTTGCAACTTCTTAACTACTTGGATCGGTCAATCCTAACTTTTTATTCAACCGATTCTTATACTCAACTTAGGAAGTCAACTTATTTGGTCGAATAGAGGGTCTAGTTGAAAGGGCCGACTAGCCCCTACAATAATCCTTGATTTAAGAGAACTAGAAAATGAGTTATTCGAAATTAAGACCAAACATGAAATAATGGTTTCCCCAATGAGGGAGTACATTTAAAAATTGTTAACAAAGACCTTAGTTAAGATAACTGAGGTAGATTAGCAAGAATTGTTTGCATCAGTTATGCCACCTCTAGCACAACGATAGCCTACAAAATACACCACAAAAAGCAAATAATGGTTCATAATTTCCATCACAATAAGTCGAGTAGTCACCCTGTTCTTTCTTTCACTATTTTTGTTTATTTGTATATAGTCATTTTGCCTTTTTTGTTCCCAAAATCTATGAAACCAAAGGCTGACCCCTAACTTTTTTCTTTTATCTTCCAAGCCTCCCTTCATTTTATGGTCTGCAGGAACCCCATACTAGTCCTCTTTGAAGGAAAAACACAATTTACTTTTATTGAAATCTCAAACATTATTGTTTATTATTACAAATAAAACTATTATTTTTCTAGGTTCCCAAAGAAATATCCAGGACATAACATTACTGATCTCTCAGACTTAAATTATAAGCATAAGATTTCAAATGTGTGTCTATCAAAATCTTTTTTTTGGCATTTATTAGAATGATCATTTAAATTTATATGCCATATGTGGTCCTTATTTTCCTTCCCCGTGTTGAATATTATGACTTACTTTGATGAATGTTGTGATGGAAATTTCGTCCTATGATATTGTATACTCTTTTGGCTTACAATCTTGTATAATAGTGTAAATAATTTATTATTGAAAAATACCTAGTCCTATATCAAGTACTCTTTGCATGTGAATATTTATTTCAAGAATAAGCCTGGTCCTCTCTCAGGCATTTTTATATTTTTGCAAGTTATTTAAAATAAAGGTGTACCACCTCTTTAAAAATCCAGGGGATTTGTCCTCGTGATGTTTCCTTAAAGACCATAAGATAGTCTTTCATATTAACATAAGGCTATAACACCCACCCATATCGATGGAAAACATATGGGATTTGAGCTCATAGTCTCCCATTTGGATTCTAACATTTTCACATATCCCCCCAGATTTCATCATACCTCCATTAGAAATCATTATTTGAAAGTTGAGTACCAGGTGTACAAAACAATGGGTATGTTTTTCCACTCTCTTGTGAATGAAATTGTGAGTACTACCACTGTTGTGCCTCTTTCTTCACCTTAGTGAGCAAAATAGAGGTGCTTGCAAGCTTAGTTGGGTTTGTTAAGCAGGACAGCTTCAAGGAAAAGGGTTAGAGAAAGAAATATAAAACAACAACTAAGAAATAAACTAAGAAATAAAACAACCACTAAATTAATAAGCATAGGGACATAAGGACAAAAGAAACAATGAGACCCATGTCACCAATGATAAGGCTGATATTAGTGAAAGAAAACACCGAGAAGAAAGAGGACTATGAGTCCCTTATTCCTCCAAGGGAGGGATATTGGACCCCCACAAATAAGCTCTTCTTACAACTTTGAAAATGAAAATGGTGAAAGAATTCTTTGCTAATCCACTCAAGGGGCGAGATGGATTGCCCAATGAAATGATGCTAGTATACTCTTGATGGGAATAGAGGATTCCTCAAGAGAATAATGGCAGCATAACTTTGCTATGAATTCCTTGAAAAATGAAGTGTATCCATGGCCCTTTTATAACATTCCTTTGAGGTATTGTCCAACTAGTTTGTAGTGTGTAAAGAGGCTAATTAGGGCATTTCTAGGTCTTTGACCAACCACCCAGTCGAATCCAGTCCAGATTTGAGTGTCAAATCAACTTGGAAGTTGAACTAGAAGTGGGTGGGAGACCGACCACTCTCATAAATGCGTCATTTCTCAGGTGCACATCTTTTTGTGACAACAGTCGTGCATCGTGTGCATATGCGTGATTTCTACGTTTCTATTTGCGCATGTGCACGCGTGCCCTGTGTCTTTATAGCACCCTTTAATTTTTTCACTAGTTGTATAGTTTTTGACCATTTGGAAATTCTTTTGTGGTAATTTTGGTCCATGGGTGACCTCATAACTATTTGACGATGCTGAATTCTTGTAACCATTTGCGGACGAAATTTCAGTGATAACATATGCCCCCTGATGGATGAGGTTAGGAGCATGCGTATAGCTGAAATCCATCAATGTTTCTTCTACTAAGAGTGTTTTTGTTAGAGAGAGAGATGGTGGGGTTGTCAAGAGTTACCCATTGGAGGGAAAAGGGAACTTGTAGAACCCGACCTTCCATAAGGTGTGTAAAAAATAAACTGTGTACAAACGAGGTGGGCATGCCCCATGCTCATGTCATGTAACTCAAAAAGGAATGAAGTGTTGATGTAGACAACGCCCTCGGGGGCGATCGTGATAAAGGAAGAAGACAATTCTGTGGAGGAACATACTCTGAACAATAGGCAGTGATATCTGTAAGAAGTATCACGGATTCTGTAGGCATTGATAGCCCAGCCAAGTTCAGAGGTCTTCGGCTAGTATAAGAAATAACTGAAATAGTCACAAAGTAAGACCCACCGTAACATGAGAAAGTGTTGACGTCGAATGTTACGGGGATCAATGACAGCAGGGAGCAATTTTGGTTCTCCTTGTGCCGTCTGAGAGCTCTCATGAGAAAGGTAATGAGAGTCAAGATACTGTCGCCCTTCTGGAAAACTGTGCTGATGTCGACAAAAAGGGGGACATGACTCTCAGAAGAAAAGGGCTTCGTGAAATCTACTAGGTGAGGTTAGGAATTGGAGGAGGTACATGGATGAAGTCAAGATGTAGGAAGACTCAAGATTTCCCTTGGTTGGGGTATATGTGAGGTAAAAGTGGCCGCAACCATTCAACGAGGTCAAGTGTCAGGGGGACAACAAGATAGGGGATAAGTTGTGCCAGAGGTGGGACAAAGTGAACAAACTCAGAGAGCAGAGGTAAGTGGCCTGTGGGATACTCTAGATATATGGACGGTGTTGTCAAGGGTAGATGATAAGTAGTGCCCCAACTAAGGGCGACATGGGTTTCTTTTGCCGAAAAAGGGAAGAAGGCCACCAAAGGTGACGACAGAAAGGTATGGAAATGTGGGAAATAAGCGCGTTTGTACAATAAATAAAGAATAATTTGGGATGAGTGTACAAACATAGAAATGGGTTCCCTGATGTAATATGGTTGGCCCGGGTAGGGTGCAATTTTTTTGGAGAACGGGTGGAGGGTGGGGGCCCCATGGGTGGGTTTCTGTATGAGGTAGGTGAAATGAAGGGAAATTTGCAGAGGGGCAAACTGATTGTGGATGAAATGGAGGGTTCATGATACTGTGGAGGTGCAGTAAAAAATAAAGCCTTGAAGAGATAATCTGGGAGTCCGTTTGTTAAGTACCAATACTGAATACAAAAGCACCACAACAGATATAGAAGAACAATATAGAAAAACACAACTTCATTATATCAAAACCCTTAAGGTAGGGCAACACCGTACAATGGATCCTATTATGGAAGGGGTCATCTCCTGTTCACTTACCTCTTCGAGGGGGCATCCTCCTATTGAGCTACCGCTCCAAATACAATATTTCTCTTCATGTCTCATTACATTGCTTGAACCCCTTTATATAGTGCTACCATCACCTAATAACATTCTAGAGGAGGAATCTTCTAGAAGTAGAA
>ML777339.1:936954-985116 GCA_009831015.1 Picea engelmannii | reverse complement strand
CCAGAAATGACAACTATCCATATACCAATCATCACAATCGGCCTCAAAATCGTACCAAGCATATATTTCTTTATTATATTCATCCTTGAGGCCCTCCATAAGAAATATCTCCTGCATGTTATTCAATGAATCTTGAATACTACTAAAACTATCATTGAGGTCATGTGTGAGGTTGTCTGTGAGGCCATGTGTGAGGCTATTTGTGAGGCCATGTGCAAATGCATCCAATCTATCATCCAATTGGGATTTGAATGATTCAAGAATTTATTTTAAGGTTTGAGAAGAAATAGCCATCTGAGCACCCTATGAACTCTTCGGTCCTGCAGCTGTCACGAAAAAACTCAAAAAATAGACACAAGAAGTTTCGGCAGAAAATTGTGGCTTTTTCTGGAAAAACCCTAAAAAACTGTTGAACTTAAAATGCTCATAACTTCACTTCCCGGACTCTGTTTCGGCTGATTTTGTTTTTTGAAATTGGGTGAAATTGTGAGAAGAACTCAGATCTGTAATTTATTTGGGCAAATTCGGCCTCCAAATGATACAAAAATAAAAATAAATCGCGCCGTCGTCCGCAGAAAAATCCCTGAAAATTTGAAGATTTTAAAACCTCAATATCTTGACCTTCCGGACTCCGTTTCGGACGATTTTTTTTTTTAACTTGGGTGTTTTTCTGAGAGGAACTCATATATACAACCCTTTTCTGCAAATTTTTCACAAAAATATAATGAAAATGTCTGGAATTTCGTGGCCCTCTTTTTTCTTCTCTGAAAAAAAAAATCTGCAAAAATAAAAAATAGTTGCCCACAACTCCGGCTCTGGAAAGTGCTCTGATACCACTTGTTAAGTACCAATACTGAATACAAAAGCACCACAACAGATATAGAAGAACAATATAGAAAAACACAACTTTATTATATCAAAACCCTTAAGGTAGGGCGACACTGTACAATGGATCCTATTATGGAAGGGATCCTCTCCTGTTCACTTGCCTCTTCGAGGGGGCATCCTCCTATTGAGCTACCGCTCCAAATACAATATTTCTCTTCATGTCTCATTAAATTACTTGAACCCCTTTATATAGTGCTACCATCACCTAAGAACATTCTAGAGGAGGAATCTTTTAGAAGTAGAACCTTCTAAGAAGTACTCTTACATTTATTATATCTAACTACCATAGTGGGCCTTATTTAATAATATAGTGGACCTAGTCCACCTTACATTGAATGACCTCCACTATTATCACTATTGACCCTCTGGGCCCCCCCACTACCTCTCTAGCTACCTTACACTATTGGAAAAGCTAGAAAAATGAGGAGAAGGAGTATGTGGTTGATTCGCGACATGATGTAAGACTATCGGGACTCCCATCCCTAAAGGGTTTTTAGAAAAACAACATGAGTGTCAAAGGCGCAAAAAAGGGTGCTATGAATGGGACAACTCATGTGGGTAAGAGTGCTACCAGGTGATAGTACTGAAGATGCAAATGGAGGTGTTGGTACTGCAGAGTCAGAGATGGGGATCTTAGAGGCAAATGTAAGAGGGTGTGACTGGAGATGCAAGTGAGATTTAGAGGGAGTGACTACATGCCAGTGCTGAGTATATACCTGAAGGGGTTGCGTTGATGTATGATGACCAAGTACCTGCACACATGAAAACCAAATACCCAACATGAACAATATCTGAAGAGAATCGAACATACGAGCATTTATTTGATAATTTTGAATATGAGCATGCGTACCTGGTCGAGGTATGAAAAAATGGCGCCCTAGGGGCTCAGGATGAAAAGTGGCCTAGGGATTGTCGTGATGTAGATGATGGGATGATGATCTCGTGGCTGAAGATGGATCGAGGAATGGGTACCCAGAGCTCCTGGAATGGTGAGTGGAAGTTTGGTGAAAAGGCCTATATATAGCCATAGGGCCCACATTGCCACCTCATTTGTACTTGCTGCTATAGTGACTGGACGAGAAGTATTTAGAGGAGATTTGGAGATTTCGGGAGAATGAGGCATCCGATCGAGGACCAGCGAGCTTCAAGTTAGTATTCTAATCATCCTGCATAGAATTAGGGTTTCCATTTTTTGGCAGGGCCTGTATGGAGGGCCGTACAGGGGGCGATCCGGAAGTATGTGCGCACAAGTGCACGCCTACCCACTGGATAGGCGTGCATGGGGGAACTTGTAAGGGGGAAAAAGGTGTGCATTATGTGCACGCTTGTTGGCTACACAGCCATCCATGTGTGTGCGACTGTGTATTGGACAGGCACGCTTTGATGCACGCCTGTGTTCGTGACAGAGACGCATGAAGGCGCCCCTGTAGGCTGAGCAGGAGCGCACGCATGCGCGCCTATAGGATGGACAGGCACGCCTGAGTGTGTGCCTGTGGAGTGGACAGGTGCGCATATGTGCGCACCTGTGGAGTGAACAGGCGCGCATGTGTGCACGCATGTGGGTTAAACAGCCAGGCCTTGGAGGCAAGGTTGACGGGTGTAAAATTTATCTTTTAAATTTTGTTTATGGTCCATGTGGCTGACCTAGGACTATTTTATGTGGCTACAGGTGATATTTTTGCACGATGCCAGTTGGGTTGCGAGAGCGGGATTGGTCCCAGCTGAGAGATGTCATGGCTATTGAGGAGCCGGGGGTTCATGTGACTTTGGCATCCTATGGGCTGCTGAAGTTCTTTGAGTGCCTGTTGATACAGGTGCAGGAGTATCTCCTACAGTACCTTATCCGAATGTGGAGTCCAGACCTGCATTGCTTTATGGTGTGGGGAGAGCAACTTGCCTTCACTACGGTGGAGGATATCTATTTTTTGACTGGGCTCCCGTTTCAGGGAATTCCCCTACCAATGGATTTGGTATTACCTTCTAACATGGCACTAGTGACAGTTGGCCAGAGATATTGTTCTAGGGAAAACTTTATGTCGGGCTCTGTCGTGAGCATCGGGGCGATGGATGCTCTAGCGCATTGCTGTATAGCAACGATGATTGTGAGGGTGTACGGGTCCCTCACGACTCAGCGGATTAGTGGCGGTCAGCTAAGTATTATGCAGAGGGTACTGGCTGGTGAGCACTTTGCCTGGAGGCTTACACTGCATGCCAGGATGGTAGGGTAGCTGGATTGTTGTCGTTCCACTGATACAGGAGAGTTTGCTTTTGGGTCCATCCTAGTGGCCTGGTTTTTGGTTAGGGTGCCTATGTTGTACCCTAGGGTTTTATTGGGTGCTCTTGGGGTGCGAGAGTCGTGACTAAAGTGGTGTTCGACTATTTTTCTTCGCCATGGTGGTGGCGAGGGAGACCACTTCTTCACGGCGGAGGCAGCGTAGGTGTGGCGGCAGATGCCATAGGTGATATTGCAGTTTCCATATGTTGGGGTTGATTTTCGGGGTGATCCGGACATGCTATTACCTCCGGAGGAGGTTTTTGATCATTGAGGTATGTTGATGAGTTTGATATATATTGTTTGTTTTGGAGATAGCATGACATGTATATTTTGGCTAGATGTTGATACTATCTGTTTCTTGTTTGTATGTGCAGATGTGGCACCTCGCGGGCGCGAGGTGGAGTTGCTGAGGGCACCAACTCGCCAAGAGCCGGGGAGACCGCCGTAGGGAGGGACACGAGTAGGAGAGAGATGTCAGCGTGAGGATGCCGAGGCGAGACCAGCTGATCCTGATAGAGTAGTGAGGATATGTCGGTTTGATGACCCAGGTGTCGGGCCATCACATGCTCCTCCGACGGATGTCGGAGTAGATTTTGAGGATATTCACCACCGCCTGGAGGCGGTGCTACAGGGCATGCCTAAGGGCATGTGGTCACGTATCCAGGATGAGGGCATCCTGGAGCAGTGTGTGGGGATTCCCCCACTGTGGCAGGCCATGGTACAACGAGCAACAATAGCAGGTGCTGCTATGACTAGATGGTTACCTCCCGGTCAGGAGGGGCTAGTAGTGGGTGGGGGACCACCGCCTGAGGGAGGGGCAGGAGGTGGTGCTCTAGAGGCACCTTTAGTGGTGTTCTATGTATTTTTGTATCTTTTGCATATAGGCTGGTGAGCCCATTTTGTACTGAGGTGTTTCACTGGCCTGCAGATACTTGTATTTTTGTATGTAAACATTTGGATGGCACTGTGGACTGTCTTATATATACATGAGTATACATTTTGAGATCTATGTGATGTTTACATGTGTTTTGTTAATGGGTTGATGATGTCTAATCTATATATGTTGTGACAGGTTGTTGATATGTTTATGTATGTGTAGCGGTATCTTGATGTGATATATGCTAGTCTAACACAATGTTAGCTAAGTTATTTATAATTTGATTTAATTGTCTTGGAATATGTGTAAATGTAATGAAATCAAAATGTCGAGATAAAATTCTAACCTGCGGGTATTTGCAAAAGAGGCAAGGATCGCGTACGCGGTACACATTGTTGAGCTGGAGAACGACTAGTTGAGAGTTGAGAAAGATGTTAAGGTGATGCATACGATGATGCTGGGCATCGACGAGGAGGCCAATGACGACAATGTATTCAGCTTGGTTGTTGGTGGCTGAACCCAAACATATGCTGCTCGAATGGAGCATTTCATGTGAGGGGGTATAGAGGGCCCAAGCTACTGAAGCGAGATTTTGTGTCCAACAGCTGGTGCCATCAGCGTAACCGATGTGGTAGGCCAGTGGAGGAAGCATTTGTCAATAGCACAAATGATAGTTTAGATGTGAGGGATGGAAAAAAGATTAAAAACACTATAATAGAAAATAACCTAAAGTAGAACTGTTACGCTTTAGGCATAAAATTTATTTAAGTATAACCCGTTGACGGGCTCTTTGAGAGAGAGGCCTTCGAGAGAGGCCAAGATGTATGCTCCTTTGGTGAGGCAATGTTGGATAATGTATGGGCCATGCCATAGTGACTCAAATTTTCCATGGCCAAAGGTATCATGAGCGATATCATAAGCAAGGATGAGGTCACCTTCGTGAAATGAGTGAAGGTTGACATATCGATCAAAGGTGGCCTTTGATTGGTTTTTAGCTACCTCATTGTTCTGTAATGAAGATCAACGATCTTCATCCAGGGACTCTAATTTCAGCAAGCGCTGCTCCATTGGAGCAATGTTGGGTAATAGCTCAATTGCGATGGGTAAGGTGGGAATTTCGCACTCGATGGGAAGAGTGGCCTTGACCCCATGGAAGAGATGAAATGGTGTGAAACCAGTGGTTGTTTTCACAGCTGTACGGTAAGCCCATAGTGTAGAAAATAACATATGATGACATTTGCTCTTATGTTTATTAACCGTGCATTGTAACATGGTCTTGAGGACCTTGTTAACTGCTTCGACTTGTCCATTAGACTGAGGGTAATATGGTGAGGCAAACTCGTGGGAGAATCCTAACTGAGATGAGAGTTCGACGAAAATCTCATTCTCAAAGTTTTTCCCATGATCGAAAACTAGTTGGAGTGGTACTCCAAAGTGGGATATGATATGGTTAAAGAAAAACACGTTGCGGTGTCAGAGGTATTGTTGAAGGTGGGCATAGCTTCCGCCTACTTTGTGAAGTAATCGACTGTGACAACAATGTATTTGTGTCCATTATTGGAGGGGGGATTACAAGTCATGAAGTTAATGCCCCATTTACAAAAAGGTCCGACAGTGATGACGGGATGAAGAAGAGCAGGTGGTGCTCATGATTTGTTGGTGTAAAGCTGACACTTCTCGCATCGTTTCATGACATGAATGCAATCGTGAAATAATGTAGGCCAAAAGAAACCTGCTCGGATGATCTTCTGAGCAATGGACATTCCCAAAATATGGTGCCCACATGTGCCACTATGGCAGTCATTCAAGACTCTATCGGCCTCGTCAATGGTCAGGCATCGACGAAGAATGGTGTCGACCCCTTGCCGGTATAAGATGTCTCCAATGAAGAGGTAATGGGGGGCCTGGTGGAGAATATGATGAAGATCATATCGTGAAAGGTGATTACCGAACTTTTGAGTTCGAAGGTAGACGAGGAGTTCTCCATACCAAGGATCATCTGAAGTGATATAAAAAAGGTGTTCGTCGGGAAAGTCGGTATTGACGGGGGCACTAGTAGTAGCAGAGGGGAAGGCCGTGACAAGTTCGGTGAGGACGAGAGATTTCTTACTATTGGGTGTTGAGAATTCAAGATTGTACTCCTAAATGATAACGATCCATCGGGAAAATTTTCCATTAATTTGCCGACGACTGAGAAAGTATTGCACAGGGTTGGAATCTGCTACGACCTTAGTCATGAAAAGCAGAATGTAATGACGCAGTTTCTGGACTACGAGGATGACTGCAAGGGCTAGTTTCTCTTCGTGTTTATACTTCAAGGGTGGCCCTGAGAGGTTTTTACTAATGTAATAAATGACATGCTCATGATCGTCATCACCGATTTGAAAGAGAACTCCTGCTACTGAGACAATTGAGGCTGATATGTAGAGGATATAGTCGTGATTGTAGTCAGGTGCACTAATTAAAGGGGCATTGTAGAGTGCCATTTTAAGATCGTCAAATGAATTTTGGGCATGTTCATCCCATTAAAATGGGATGTCGTGGCATAGTAAGCAAAGGAAATTGTGTGTGCGAGTGGAGTAGTTTGGGACAAATCACCGTAGGAAATTATCCTTTCCTTGTAGACTCTGTAGTTGACGTAAATTCTAGGGAGGTGGAATTTCGGTGATGGGTTGGAATTTGAGGGGGTCCACGGTAATATTTCTTTAGGAAACGATGAATCCGAGGAGGTGCCCCGCAATGACGCAGAACACGCACTTGAGGGGGTTCAAGCGAATGTTGTATTGACGACACCATTGGAAGATGATCTGTAAATCATCAAGGTGTTGGGTGTGTTTCTTGGAACGAGCTGTGAAGTTGTCCAAGTATGCAAGGATGATATGAGCTAGATCGTGAAAAATGTATGTCATAGCCCGTTGGAAAGTTGAGCTTGCATTCTTTAAGCCAAAAGGCATGACATGATATGCAAAAGTACCCCAAGGGGTAGTGAATGCGGTTTTGTATTGATCAGCTGGGTGAATTTGAATTTGATTATAACCAGAGAAACCGTCCATGAAGGATAGAGCCTTGTGGCCTGCGTAGTCGTCGATAATTTGATCGATGAAAGGTGTTGGAAAGTTGTCTTTGGGACATGCGTGATTGAGATCACGAAAGTATGTGCATACGTGGATAGTGCCCTATTATTTATTAATGGGTACAGGATTGGAAACCCATGAGGTATAGGCAATGGGGTAGATGAACCTAGCCACGTGTAATTTGTCAATCTCGGCTTTGATGGCCGCTGCTTTGGATGGGTGACGTGGTCACTGTTTTTGACGAACTAGTGTAATGTCGGGCCAGGTGTCAATGCGATGTTCGACGATAGAGGGATCAAGGCCAGGCATTTCTGTGTATGGCCAGGCAAAAATATCTCGATATTCTTGGAAAAGGGATTTATAGGTGGTGATTTCTTGAGGAGTGCAAGCGGCTCCAATGATGATTTCCTCGATGATGCCATGTTTGATGGAAATGTCGATTTTGATGGTCGGGGAAATGTTGGCCATGTTGCCTTATTCAAATGCATTAGGGGCAGGAATGGGGTTGTTGAACCAATCAATATGCCCTGATGGGATAAAATCCTTGGTTTCGGCCATGTATATGGGGTGTTGGTTAGGAAGCGTGGAAGCTTCCTGTGGAAAAAAGACTGCTCGGTGGTGTAGTGCATCCCATGGGTAGTCGGGGGTTTTTAACTCTTCGAGTATTTCCTCATCACACTGGAATTGGTAGGAATACAAGGGGTCGTGAAGAGTGATATCGGTGACTGTTGTCATATGGCTGCCCCTTGGTGATGAAGAAGTAGGGGGAATGTCGCAATGGAATTGCGATGGTTCGCTCGACATAAACCAAATATCAAAGTACTAAGGAGTACCTGTGGTAGTTGGATGTAAAATTTTCGTAGGGAAACGAGTGGGAGAATTGGGGGGATTTGGGGGTGAATCCTCTGATAAGTCATCCAAGAACCACTGAGGCATTGGTAGGGCCTCGGGTTTGGGAGAAATGAGATGAAGAATCTCTAGTGACGAGGTAAGGTCAACCATCGATTCTGTGGGTCTTTGAAGCAGGGTCAATTGGCGTTGACTGTATTCAATGATCATAGGACACTGGTATGTAAAATAATCGAAGGATTCACATAGAGAGAAAGCACATCTCATACGTTCATTGAATGAAGTTGTGACATAATGGATGTCAATGATTTTTGGTAGGGATGACATAGCTGGACTCGGTTCACTCTGGAAGCTTTGGCATACTGCGGCTAATGTCTATTGGAAGCATGGAAGTGCTGGGAAATGGTGTGTATAATGGCCATATTCTGAACATATAGTGCAAGCGAATTTGGTTCACAGCCCTTTACTAATTGAGTGAGGGGCGGTAAGGGCAGTACTTGCTACAGTGGTGAGTGTTGATGGAGTTTGATTGAGTGGAATTAAGTTCCATAACTCTGGTAGATATGGGAAGTTGTTGGTTTGGTGTCCATCTTTCTCACATAGCGCACAAGGGGGTTGGACGCACGGGGGAAGTGGAGTTGTGGGATCCTTCTTCTTTCTCTTGCCCCCAGCTGTAGAAGGGAGAGTAGTGAGTGGGGGTGTAGAGGGTATGGTGGGAGTGAGTATGGGAATCATCATTGGGATTCCTTCCATTTGGGGGGGAAGGGATGGTCGAGGGACCATCTCTAGTGGATGTAAATACTAAACTGGAATTGCTAACACCATATTAGGGAGGGTAAGCATTGTGGCTACTTGGAAAGCTTGAATGCCAGGTGGTGGGTAAAAGAAGGGGATTTGAGTAATGGCTTGGGGGATTGTCTCCCATACTGGGATATGGCCTTGGGGAGAGGTGAAATCATGGACTGGTGGGGTCGATGAGTTCGTAGGAGGCTCATGAGGGGGGAGCTCTGTGACTAGTGGGATGTCAGATGTGATAAAAGCCTCCCTAGGAGGAAGGGTATCTTCTATGTCAGTTCCGTTGGATGAGACGATGCATATGTGATTGGAAGGATGAAGGAGTGGTGGTGCTCCATGGTAAGTTCCTAAAAATGATGGGTCTTTGAAAATTTTGGGACCCATTTCAATGAGTAGGTATGCGTCATGACTTGTGTGGATGAGAGGAAGAATGTTATCGATGTTGGCAGCAGGGTTAGGCTCGTAATGTGAAACTTGGTCAATGGTAATGATCTTCCCGTTATGGGGGAACATCATTGTTCGAAACATGAAAGAGGCAACGGCCTTCATAGCGTACATGTAGCTACGACCGAACATGATATTATAATTGAGTGGGGTGTCGATAACTTCAATGTTGATGAGAATAGTCTTGCCCTCGAGTTCTAAGAGGACATTTTGGAAGAGCCCTTCAAGAGACAATGGTCGTCCATCATAAGCTCGTAAGGTAATGGAATATGGTATGAGTTCCAGGGAACCAAGTTTCTACCATACAGATTTGGACATAATGCATGTGGATGCACCTTCATCAATGATACACCGATGAACTGTAATGTTCTATATTTTCACTGGGATTTGAAAAGCGATCAAAGCGGGAAGGTGAGGTTCTCCGTTGTCGAGATAAAATGTAATGAGTTGAGTATCTGTGGGGTCGACTGCCCCCAAGGAGGAAAGTAATGATTTCCACTGAGTGGGACAAGTCTAAAGGACTTCTAAGACTGACATGGCAGTCGAGGATTGTGCTAAGTCATCAACCAAATTGTAATTATGAGCTGACCTAGCCTGTGGGTTGTGGACATTCCTGCACAATGGGATGCGAGGGATGCGAAGAGGTGGTTTTGTGTTAGGGCGAGGGATCACCAACGGGGGTCCCGTTGGTGTGGGGATTGTTTCTAGAGGAATGGGAGAAGACTCAATGGGTGCATGGTACTGACGATTACATGTTTGCAGAAGGATTTCTTCCTCACTGGTGAGGAGGATTATGAAATCTATTGGATTGTTTGGATTGAGGTACTGTCCCAACTAAGGTGGGGTAGGCTGTGTGTCCTGTTGGGTTTTTATCACACCTTGGTGTAGAATAGGATTCTACAGCATAGCTGGGGGGGTTGTTTCATGTATTGTTGTGGGGCCTGCTGAGGGGCAAGTGGTGCTGGAGGATGTGGTAGACTGCCTGAGTCTTTTAGCCATTTGAAATCAGCGATTTGGGGGAAATGATGAGTATAATGACAGAACTCACCGCAAAGGGCACAAGGGAAGTTGGTTTTGATAGTATTTTTATTTCTCCCTTGATGCCTGTTGTTATTGCCCACCTGGGGGTTTTGATTCCCTTGGTTCTAGTTTTCCCCAGACGATTGGTTTTGTTGGGGTTGATTCTCTCCTTGGTTGGGGTTGTTATTGTTCCTATTTCTTCCTTTCTTTTTGGCATTATTCGACGGATGGGTCGGATTTTCCGTATTCAACTGTTCAAAATTTTGATATTGCTGAATGGGAGAGGGTTGAACAAAATTCACTCCAGCGTGAGGGTGTGGGGGTGCCATGGGCTATGGAGGACTAGGAAAGGGAAAGTAAGGATTATGTGGGGGTTGTGATCCATAAGGTACATAGGAAGGCATGGTACTTTTGCTAGTACTCATAGTATAAGCTGAGGTAGAGGGGGTACCAGAACTTGTCTGGATAGGTGGTTGTAGTGGGGGTGTCGACGGTGGCCCACTGATGGGCGGAGGAATAGCAACAAGGTATGGATGTTGATAAGAGGGTGGGGAGTAATAAGAGGTTCCCCCATACGCCAACGGATATTGAGGTGTGCCATACATTGGTGGTGGTTGGGGTTGAGGACTACGGTGTGTGGTATTACCAATCAATCCGTCTGCTGAGTGAGACATCCTAGGTTTGTCTTGACCAAATGGCATGCGTTTGGGGAGGTTAGGAAGTACTGTGTATAAGTACCCTGACTGTGAATAGATGAGGTCGTATTTTTGAGCCTTGCTAATGGATTATTCTTTGGATTGAGGGAAGGTGGAAGCTACATATTTACCGAGGAGAGAGACAAGTGATCTGAGAAACCAGTCTAGACACTATTGTTTGGTGGTTTCAACTTTGCACAAACTACGTTGTCTATGCCACTCGTGAATGTGATCAGTGATATGTGTGGCTGAGGTTTGTTTGAAATTAGAGAGTAGTTCAAGACCATTGTCATGGCAGATTGGTAATTTGAAGAAGGTAAAAAATGCTTTGGCGAAGGACTCGAAAGTCGCATGGGACCCTGATTTTTCATCTACATACCATTTGGCTTATGGGCCACTGAGTGTGCATTGAAATAATCATAGTCTAATGGAATCATCCATGATGTTGTTGGAAGAGCACCATAGGTGGAAAGTCATGACATGGTTGACAGGGTCATCTCCTGCCTTTCCTTCAAACTTGGGGATGTCTGAAGGTAGTTTGGTGGGCATTGCAGGCCATGTGGGGTTATGCAATATAGGATCATTGGTGATTTTTCTTAGATCTGGTATGTTAAGAGAGGCCAAATATGGCATCTGCAGTGGGGGGGGGGAGGATTAGCTCCAACCATGGTGTAAGTGTGTTGTCAACCTGACCCTTGAGGGGGACTAGGTTGGTTGGTACTTCCCTCTTGAGAGGAAGTTGGTCCTCTGCTTTCATGTAAATGAGAGAAAGTGGACGGAGGGACTTGGGAAGAAGACCCAAGTAATGTGGAACCAAGAAAAGTTGATCCTAAGATAGTATCACTCACAAGAGTGTGTGAAGGTGGTGCCGATGAGGTGGAAAGACTAGGAACTCCCCCTAAAATAGGAGGGAGGTTGAGTAAGTGTCTGGAATGAAAGGGGTTCTGTGGGTCCCCTATGATGTCCGACTAGCTAAGTGGATGTATGCGAAATGTGATGAGAGAAAGTAAACAAGAACCTTTGCTACAAATTTTGAACTTTACACAATATATATATCCAAATCAAAATGTAATCAGAAGTGCATCATACATAAAGTGTTTTAAAAAAGAATCATATATGTGGATAAGTGGGTTTTTTCCGCATGGGGAATCAAAGAAAACAAATGATCATGTCCTAAAAGATGTAACGTCCTTCCTCTCAAATAGCACTGGACCTTCCAATAGTACTCAACAGTGGAGTCTGAAGTCACCGGAAGAGAAACTAGTGAAGGATGAAATAATCAGTTATAATGAGGGGTAAAGGGGGCATATCTCGAAAGAGATGGTGATATTTCCCAATAGCCACACAAAATTTGATCAAGGTGCAATTGCAACCCACAATTTCCACCTAGGTAGATGTCCTAAAATTTGGTCACTAGGTACCTCGGTCAAAGTGCGACATTTAGATTTTCGGCCTAAGAAATGGGTCACGGGCTGGATCCTGTCCAAGAGGTGGGTGCCTCAATGGGGGATGCATAGAACAACCAGACCAAGGCCTTCAACCCTTCATGGGTATCTCCCTGCCTTATGGGATTGGGAACACTTGAATTGGAGGATTTTCAGTTCCCTATTTGACAACTTCTATGGTTTTGACAACGTGAGAACCAGATAACGGGGAGTTATTTGGATGCCTATCCCCGAAATCCTACCTAGACTAAAAAAATTCTTTTGGCACCTCCTATGTAGGAAAACTTAGTGAGTTTTTAGAAAAAAATTAGATGCAGTTTTTTGAGAGGTTGGGGGTGTGAACCAACCTCGTTGAAATTAAATGGGAGTGGATAGTTTTGTCAAAAAAGGGTGGGGTGTTTCAGAATCCCTTTGGAGGAAACTTACTTTGACCTCCATGTTTCAAGAAAAAACTATGTGAGTGATAAGTGACCTTTGTGTGTGAATGCAAGATACCAGATATATAAAATATGCAGAACAAAAATAAAATGCTAGAAATGGAAGAATAACAGTAAAATATCCATCATAATCTTCACAATAACACAAAAATGATATAAGAATAGCAATAGAAATAACACTTTGATTCAGAAAGCAATGTTCACAGGCCTCTTCGAGGGGCAACCTCCAATCAAGCAGCACTCTGTTACAATAATATTCAAGCTAGGGTTTTCATACCCTCGACCCTTATTTATACTAAATATGTCTATTAAGAGAAACATATAGAGGAAGATCCTTCTAGAAGCGGAAGCTTCTATTAGGTCTTCTTACATTCACCTTATTCTATTTTATTGAAAGGCCTTATTAATATTGACCTTTATTACATCCAAATACATTGATCTACCTATGTGTGGGTTAGGACCTTAACATGTCCACCCCCTTAAAAACAACCTTGTCCTCAAGGCTTGAGATGTGGAAACTGCTGCAAAATGGTAGCTGGTTCCCAAGTGGCATCTGCTGGAGTCATATATTTCCACTGTACTAGCACTTCCTTGATGGTTCTCTAATGCAGGCGATGCTCACACTGGTCCAAAACTGCTTATGGCTGTAGCCAAATGGATCCTTCTTCAACTAACTCTGGAAGGTTGGTTTGAATTTGGCACCTGGTTCCAATCACCTTCTTCAAGCATGAAACATGAAAAATAGGATGTAGCTTCGACTGACTGGGCAGAGATAACTGATATGTGACTTGTTCCACACGCTTGAGAACTGTGTAAGGGCCATAAAATTTGGATGCTAGCTTCTAAAAATGCTCAACCTTGAGGGAAGTTTGCTTATATGGTTGCATTCTCAGAAACACCTGATCCCCTTCTGCAAATTGGCATTCAGAGCGACCTTGATCTGCTTGCTGCTTCATTCTATTCTATGCCATAACCAAGTTCTCTTTAAGGGTATGAAGGATATCCTCTCGGACTGTAAGTGTTTGGTCAACTGCCTGGACCTTTGAGGTACCCGGTAAGTATGAGAGAACTGAAGGTGGCTTCTGTCCATATACCGCTTCAAAAGGAGTCATGCGAGTGGCTATATGGTATGTAGTGTTGTAACAACATTTGGCGAGGGGTAACCATTGAGCCCACTGGTGTTGTTTTTCAGAGGCAAAGCACCTCAGATATGTTTCCAAACACTTATTGACAAATTCCGTTTGACCATCTGTTATAACCCTAAATTGCACCACACATGCTTACCTGGCATCAGGCCAACTCATATCCCTTCATTGCCAAAACATCTGTTGAAAAACCTCTTTGAAAATCCTCTTGGGTCAAGGCCCACGCACCCTAACCCACTACCACACGTGTGTGAACGCTGGCAGGCCTACTACAGCTCACGTTTACCTAACAAAACACAAAAATAGGAAATTTGTCGACGGGACAAAAAGCTGTGGGTTAGTTAACTGAAACTCCTAGCCATGCATGGCCAAGAGTTCATCCAAAACCCTAGCTCCTTATAGCCTATAAAAGAAGGGGTAGGGGTACCATTTGGAGGAGGAAAATTATAGCAAAGAAACTCTGCCCATTTACCGAATCCATTTGTCCCAACCCTTTATCCTTTCCTCAAGCCTAAGGAGAATTAATGCAAAGCAGTTGGAGGACAAAAGAAGAGGAGGAGCCCAGGATCAGGATCAAGGAGCGTTGGCTGGTCTCGACTTTGATTGTAAGTTGATTCATTTTGAAAATAATAAAAGAACACTTTTCCCGTCCCAATGCATGAGTTATCTATGATTTGTTTAATTTATGCTTAATTTCTAACCCTCATGTAGAAAAATAGCATGCATGTGTAGTGGTTTGTCTTGATTGCAGGATTATCCTTGGAAGGAGCAGAGCAAGCAAGCGGGCAAAGCGCAATGGAGGATCTACACCAAACATTAGTAAAAAGGTTAGTAGTTCCTTTCCATGCATGTATCACGAAAGAGGGGTTTAAGTTTTGGGTGGTAGGATAAAAAGTAATTTCTTTTACGGTCAAAAATCTGCATGCAAGTCTGACCCTAGTTTGCTAGTCCGTAGGGTATTTTTCCCAACAAAAAAGTTGGCGACCATACTGGGGAAGATAGTCTTTAGGGTTTTCCAGATTTAGTTGAGGTTTTTGGGTAGTTTAAAGGATTAGATTTTTTGTTTCTTTGCCTGTTTGTTTTCTGTTGGGTCTGAGCTAGCAGGGAACCTGGTTCTTTATACCAGTTTTTCCTTGATTGTTTCTTGACGATAATTATCGGGACACACAGAGGTACACGCGGCCTGCAGAAGGCCTGAACACATGTACCCACGCCCTAACCTCCTACAAACCACGTGTGAACGCTAGCTATAGAGTTTTCAGTAGCGTGTAGGAGTTCAGAGAGATTGAGAGGCAGTCCTCCTCTTCCATGTCAGAATTATACATTCTCAGGGGGTTTTCTAGATCCTGTCTGAGTCTTGTTGGTTCACAGTCTTGTCTCAGTTTGTCTTGTTGTGTTTTGTTATTCCTTGCAATTATTTTTTCTTTTATGTTAGAAGAAGCATCCAAGCCTTCAAGAGACCCTGGTTATCAATACCAGAGGCCTCTTCCTGGTCTGGGCTACCTGTGTTTATTTTTGTCTTAGATTTTATACATACATGCGACCTGTACAAGGTCAGACCATGTGTACACACGTTCTGTTTTAGCTCAGCACGCGTTCGAACGCGTGCTGTTTTAGTGACAGAAGTGTGCTTGACAGGCTGAATTTTAATCAAGGTGGGGCAGTCATTCCCTCTTTTGGTGAGAAGTATTTCTCTCAGGTGTTTAATTCTAGGGTTGAACAGTTAGTAGGTTAGGTCCTCTTACCCTTAGCCTGCTTTTTCTTGACTGATAGTTGATAGAAAAGATAAAAAGAAAAATTTTGTTTTATGCTTTTTAGACAAGCATAAGAGTCTTTGCTTTCTTGATTGTCGTTGTGTGTCTTTGCTCTGATTCTTTGCGATCTGCGCTTTAAGCCAGAATTTCGTTTTTTCTTGGTTTTAGGCTTGTCGGTATTTTCCCTTTGTTGCTTGATTTGCACGTAAATAAAAAAAAAAAAGAAAAAAAAAATCTTTTCATTTTCTTCTTTGTTTGAAGATTGTGTTTCTGCATCAATAGCTAGGAAGAAGTTTTTTTGTTCATAAGTTTTTGAAGTGCATTTAGAGCATAAGTAGCTCGTAGTCGAGCGAAATTCCTTTATGTTTGCTGCATGAAATATTAGAAAAAATTAAAAGAAAAAGAAGTCTTTCTTTGTGAAAAGTTGTTGATTTTTGCATTTAGTAAAAGTCTTTTGTTTCCATCTTTTTTATTTCGTTTTTGCTTTGAGTCTTTACACATCATCAGTTTCACCTTCATACCCCGTGACGTAAAAAATCCCATAAAAGCAACGCTAATTTAAAATCTATTAGACTTTTTGTTTGTAGGGTTCACAAACTAGTTCAGGACTAGGGCCTTGGATTAGGTTGGAGAGGAAACTCTCCAAGGCCACTCAAAACAAACATTGGAGTTTGTGATAGGGAGTGTAGAAGCCCAGTTTCGTGGGAGTTATCCGAGACCCCCCTCTAACATAGGGGATAAACACGAGGTTGCGTGAGGAAAGGTAGCAGAGATAACCCCTCCAAAGACGGACCAAGCGTAGTGGAGAACACATATAGATGACTTGTTTTGGGATTCCGTCATTTTCATTTTCCACGGGGCTTCATGGGTCTTGAATCCGTTCGAGGTCCTCAGTTGTCTTCTGGACCATTTTCTCTCGATACCCTTGATAGGTTTTGGGCTTGATACCCTGCTCATTGTGGTCTACCCGACTTTCAACTGTACCTGCCTAGTGACTGTTTGCGTGATGGAAAACTAGTTGCCAATCTTTTTAGGGACATACACAGGTGACTGCGGGGGTATACTGCGGTACCTAGGACAGACATCGGGCCATGATTTGCAGAGTATACTCAGAGGGTGCTTCCATATTCGAGTTGCACTTGCACCGATAAGTTGCTCTAGTGTTGGTTGTTGTAACTGTTCTTCAAAATAGTTAGTGATTGCTTGTCTTATCTCTTAGGGGCTTCTTTTTTAGTGTGTGTTACTATTTGAATGTGTAGAATACCTTAGCGTGTCTTGGATATTCTCACACAGTGGAGGATCCCAAGATCCACTGGTCATGAAGGCTTCTGGGCCTGCCGCTGGTTATACTGGAGCCACCCCCGCCACCATTGAGGTGGAAGCTAGACCAACAAGGGTCTTTCGAAGCAACCGGGTTACAAACCATTGTGCCCGAACAACTCCCGGAGGAATCAACCGCCAATATTGGTTTGGTTGAAGCCCCAACCACTGATACTTGGCCACAAGTTATTGTACCAATTCAATTTTACGAATGCCTGTCAGTGCCTCACACAACTATGGAAACAAACGTTGTTACTTCCTCTGGGAATTCTTCCATTCCCACCACCATTGCTACCACAGGAGAAGCATCTCCTAACTTGGCATCGTCGGTCTGGGCCACCATGGTCTCGGTCGCAACTACGTTGCACAGTGGACCGATCCCATCTATCGCGGTGGCCACAACTCCCTTCACACCTAGTGCGACAGGCCCTTCGTTCTCATACAGTATGCCTAGTTCGGGCACAAGTCCTGCACTCATTTACTCCACTTTACAGAATTTGGGTCTGGGGGCAAGGAGCTCTAATGCTCCTCTGCAAGGTCAACTTGGGGGCATTCCTGTCCCTTTTAATGCTTTCCCTTATGCTGTAGGTCATATCTCTCCTTCGTCCCCTTCGCTTGGTGGTCTGCATCAGCAGTCCGCCGGGCAGCCTGCACACACGAGTTCATTTGGAGCCGGGAGTCAAGGAACACCTGTGCACACTATGCCGGTAGGTTCGTCACCATTTGTTTGGAACAGGACGTTTGGTAACAACACTTTCGCATCCACCGCTTTCCCGTCTGGGGGCACTCCCATTTTTGGACAGTCTACTTCGGCGCAAGGTACTATTCCTGTGCCGGGGGCACATATAGAAGGACCTTGGAACTCAGGACAAGGATCCGTTCCCTCCTCTGGAATGTTGTTCTGTGGTAATTCTTTCCACAGTCAATGGAACCCTGGACAGACTTCTATTCCTCTCTCATCAGGACTGGCATGGGGTAATCCTTCCCAAAGTCCTTCAAACACGATGCATACCCAACATCCGATGTCCTTTATGGGGAATCAGCCAATGATGTCTCCACAGATGCAAAATACTTACGCTGGTCAGGGCCATGGTTTCTACCAGAACCCAGGCCAACAGCCAAACTTTTCCTAGCAACCTGGTGCCAGTCAAACCCCATGACCCTTTTTCCCAGGCTATCAGTAGAAACCCAAACTACCATTCCTGGCGACATTACACTTGCCAGATTTGACAAGGTTGTTAAATGATCCTAGTTTTCACGATCCACATTGGCCTCCTATGCCAACGAGATTTCCTTCGGACATTCCAAAGTTCGAGGCCAAGCCTAACGAATATTTAGGTGATCACGTGACTACCTTCCATCTTTGGTGTTCATCTAACTCATTGAAAGATGACTCCGTACAACTGTGATTGTTTCAATGCACTCTTATCGGGAGTGCCGCGAAATGGTACATCGAGCTCGATCGCTCAAGATACTCTTCCTTTGGCGAACTGGCGATGGCCTTCCTTAGCCATTTCCAGTTACCTGTGAGATATGACGCTGGCATAGAGTTGCTCGCCAATTTCGAACAGACAACAATGGACCATATCTCGGATCATATCCGAGAGTGGAGACGTCGGAAGAGTCTAATTAAAGTACCAGTCCCACCAACATTCCTACTTGAGTGGCTTCTTAAGTCTTTGGTCCCACAATTATCCAAATATGTTGCAACTTCTGGGGTTTTCTCCAAAGAAGATGCCATCATGAGGGCTCAACAGTTTGATCTTATCTATTCTCAGTCTGGTTTATTATACAACATCCTGTCGGATGCACCACAATCAATACTGGATAAAACTAGACAGAGAGCCGAACCACATGCTGATGGTATTGTTGGTTCAGCCCAAACCAATCCCACTGAGCAATTAACAAAACAATTGCAACAATTATCTATACAACACTCAACGGCCAGCCAGACTACTGCTTTGGCTTCTCCTCCTACCCAAACATTGGAAGTACACTCCGTGCAGTCGACTAACCCAAAGGCCACCCAGCAGCCTAAAGGGAAGAAAAAAAAATGAAAGAAGGGTAAGGGGGAGAAAAAACCCACTGATAATGCTGGCGAGGGAACCAAGGAAAAATAGAAGGCGAGGTATCCATGCAACTTGTGTGCGGAAGACCACCCGACCCATCTGTGTCCTCGACTTGCAGAGGCCCAAACGTTTGTCACACAACAACAACAAGCCATGTTGACTAATCCCTTTCAGCAAGGGAAAAATTTAACTCAAGCCTCTACAAGTACGGAAGGTGGTAGCCAAGAAACCTACCCTCCCCCAAAAAATTCCTCATCTGCGAACGTATATATGGTTAGGAGTGATGCTTTAATAATGAATAGAGCACACGACTATAGTAAACCAAGCGCCTCTGAGAAGGGTAAAGAAGCCGAACTCCCATCTCTTCCTCTACAGATTGAAAAGACATTGGGAGAAACGATGACATGCATTCCAAAGGGTGCATTTAAGAAAGCTTCTCACAACCCAAATGCAAGGGCCGCCCAGAATTACTCTGTGGTGGAAGATTTATCACAAACCCCTTATGCTATGTCTACTTTGGAGGTCCTCCAAAGTTGCCCTGCTCAGAGGAAACCTTGTTAAATGCTTTAGTCTCTACTAAGACTTTTAACCCGGGTACCATCATGTTAGATACCACTGACTTAAAACCTCGTCTGCCTTACCACGTAGCATTTCAGATAGTAGTGGCTCATCCCACGAAAAATTTTACACGCAATATCTTTCGCACGATGGTCGACGAGGGTGCCTCGACATGTGTTATGTCATTAGCAGGTTGGAAGGCAATTGGCCAGCCTGCTTTGTCTCCATCACCTACTCTCCTCACGGCGTTCGACGGTCATTCTTTCTGACCACATGGCATCATTCCTTCTTTCCCTGTGCAGTTAGGAGGGAAGACCGTGTGTGTCGAGGTAGAGGTATTCGATGCCCCCCTCGACTATAATATCTTGTTAGGTCGTAGTTGGACTTATGCTATGCAAGCTGTGGTTGCTACAATTTTTCGAGTCTTGTTGTTTCCACACGAGGGTCGGATAGTGACTATCGATCAATTGTCTTTCTCTCGACCTGACCCAACTTTGGGGGCATCCACGGTTCCCATGATTGATAATCCTCAACCAGGTGTCGTTAATGTAGGAGTCAGTTTGTGCCCGTCTTTGATGGGTACCTTTGATTACCCACCTCCTCACGATGACGTCAAGTTTATATCTAATCACCATAAGGTTGAGATTTTTCAAGTTTCATCGTTCCGCACGACTTACTTTGAGGATCCTAGGATTCTTCCTTCCCCATCGGCCACGATGGATGAGACAGGGCACTCCGGCATGTCCATGCCCTTGTCGGTCGCTAAAGTCACGTACTCTTTAGTCCAGTAAGATTTAGCTAACCCCGATCCGACTCCCGCACAAGAGTTAGATCCACTTCTAGAGCCTATTTGGGCTTAGGGTTCTCTTGCTAACATCGATTCGTTAGAATTAGTCTTTCCTTCTGACGAAGTAGTAATCGAAGAAATGACTAGTCCGTACAAACCTTGGGAAGATCTTCATCACATATCATATTTCCTCCCAAAGTTAAGCCGAATCAAAGCAGGAGAATTCACCGTGACTATGATTGGAGATAGGTCTTGTCATACTAATCCCTTAGCTACACACAAGATCTATTCTGAGGGTAATATGGAAACCGTTGTTGAAACGATACCTATCAATATCTCCAGAACCCCTGGCATCATAGACAATGTTTTCGTCGGAGCATACAGCTCCCGCGAGGAGATGCCAGGCATCGAACCACAAAGAGTCTATCATGAGCTAACTTTGTTGTTTTTCAAGCTCACTTTGAGATTCGAAAGCAACATCCAGGGAGACTGCATTTATGCTTTTCGATCTCGTCCGAATTAACTGAGAAAAGTAACCATTATGGAGTCTTCTTTAAGACCTTTTCAGACTCCTTAAAGATGAAAAGATTGTCGAGTGACCTTGTTTCTTCACACTCGTTAAATTGGTCCAGAAGAACGTTCCTTTAATGGGTCTCCTTTTAAGCCCTTTTCAGACCCTTTAAACATGAAAATATTGCTGAGCGATCTTGTGGCCTTTCACGCTCATTAAACTGAAATTTGAAGTCACGTCTGTCCAGCGGTAGTTTACCCCTTTTTCAGTCTGGACGTTCAACTGTACGAACAAAGGAATACTCTATTGAATTCCCATTCTTTAGAAGAGTATCCTCAGGTATAATTTTATTCCTTTTTCGGGCCTGAGGGACTAAATTTACGAAAAATAAACCCCCACAGAGTCCATAGTTAATCTCTTTTCAGACTCCCTAAAATTGAAAAGATCGTCGAGTGACCTTATTCTTTCACACTCGTTAAATTGGTCCAGAAGAATATTCCTGACGGAGTCCATAGTTAAGCTTTTTTCGGACTCCTTAAAAGTGAAAAAATATCTGAGTGATCTTGTTATTTTCACACTCGTTAAAATGGTTTTGAATTGACATCTAATCGGTGCTAGTTTATCCCTTTTTCGAACCGACTAGACTATTGTCGAAAAAGGTACCCCAGTGGAGTCTCCTTTTCTTCTTTTTTAGACTCTCTAAACATGAAAAACCACCGAGCTTACCTTCTTTGGGCTCGTTAAACTTACATCGAAGGATGTTACCATTGTGTGTTCTATCAACCGCATTTGCATACCTTACCCATTAGCCTTGTAACAGTTTGCTTCTACGTCTTAACACCTTTGGCCATTGGAGGATTTTTCCCGAGTATCATTTCACCAGAACATCAGTCTTTTCCTAGTGCCTCGAGCTTGTATGTTTGCAGTACTCGTTCTTCCATTATAACGTAATATTCCTTTATTCTTTTTCAAAAACTATCAAAAAGAACAAAAAAATCAAATATACCCCAAAAAGAGGATGGGAAAAGTATTTTCTTTATTGGCATCATAATGAGTCGCCCTTGGATAAATCACATCTGTCCATTTGATTATCAGACTATGGGATGTAGTACGACCTTAGGAAGCTTATTCTCGCTATATAGAGTTGTGTCCTCCACCGTTTGGTTACTCTTCCAAACATATGGAGAGTTTGCGTTGCCTCCTGCTTCATAGACTTATGATTAACAGATATGCTGCCTGAGTCTTATCACTTGTCGTGATATTATCCAAGGGAGGTTTTTTACTGAGCCTGAGTCAACCCCTCTGCAATATGTCTCTTGTCCGCATACCCGGCCATCCTGAACGTCCAATCAAGTCTTTATTCGAAATCACTGAAGCCTTCAGTCTGATCATCAAGATTATCAAGTCCATAACCGACGAGCCATCGAAGACCTCTGGGTAGTGCATTCGTACACTCATATTACACTCCTACCTGAGTTTTAGAATATTTTGAAGTTGTTTCTCGAGATTTGAAGTACAACCATCAGGCCGAATCAGCTTCTGGGATATGGATACTCTATATGTATATCTTTCGGATTTCGAGATGTAGCTCCGCTGTGTATTATTCACGACTACTCTTTATAGTTATTTGACATGGATATAAAGTGTATTTGATTGGTATCCATGGTTCTATTTTATCCCGAGCATGGGTATGCCCACCTCGGTGAGACATTTGTTATTTTGCAGACGACACCTCCTGATTCCTTATTCTTGGGCTCACTCATTCAGCATATCAGTACAGATTGGTAAAAGATTGGTAATGTATTTTAGCCATCAGATGCTCTTCTGACCTCACACATTAGGGGGAATCTGTTATAACCCTAAATTGCACCACACATGCTTACCTGGAATCAGTCCAACTCATATCCTTTCATTGCCAAAACATCTGCTAAAAAACCTCTATGAAAATCCTCTTGGGTCAAGGCCCACGCGCCCTAACCCACTACTGCATGCGTGTGAATGCTGGCAGACCTACTACAGCCCGCATTTACCTAACAAAACACAAAAATAGGAAAGTTTCCGATGGGACACAAAGCTATGGGTCAGTTAACTGAAACTCCTGGCCATGCATGGCCGAGAGTTTGTCCAAAAACCTAGCTCCTTCTAGCCTATAAAAGAAGGGGTAGGGGTACCATTTGGAGGAGGAAAATTATAGCGAAGAAACTCTACCCATTTTCCAAATCCATTTGTCTCAACCCTTTAGCCTTTACTCAAGCCTAAGGAGAATTAACGCAAAGCAGTTGGAGGACAAAAGAAGAGGAGGAGCCCAGGATCAGGATCAAGGAGCGGTGGCCGGTCTCAACTTTGATTGTAAGTTGATTCATTTTGAAAATAATAAAAGAATACTGTTCCCGTCCCAATGCATGAGTTATCTATGATTTGTTTAATTTATGCTTAATTTCTAACCCTCAAGTAGAAAAATAGCATGCATGCGTAGTGGTTTGTCTTGATTGCAGGATTATTCTTGGAAGGAGCAGAGCACTCAAGCGGGCAAAGCGCAACAGAGGATCTACACCAAACATCAGTAAAAAGGTTAGTGGTTCCTTTCCATGCATGTATCACGAAAGAGGGGTTTAAGTTTTGGGTGGTAGGATAAAAAGTAATTTCTTTTACGGTCAAAAATATGCATGCAAGTCTGACCCTAGTTTGCTAGTCCGTAGGGTATTTTTCCCAACACCATCCGTCTGGGGATGATAAGCTGAGCTGAGATGTAATTGTGTGCCTTGTAGCTTAAACAGGTCTTGCCAAAAATTGCTTGTGAAAGTTGGGTCTCGATCAGAAAAAATAGAGTGTGGCATGCCGTGAAGCTTGAAGACCTGGTCCATGAAAATTTGAGCCACCGTGGATGTAGTAAATGGGTGGTGAAGAGCGCAAAAATGAGAATACTTGGAAAGGCGATCCACCACCACCATTATGACTGATTTATTCCTCGATTTGGGTAAGCCTATAATAAATTCCATAGAGATATCCTTCCAAATAGCAGGGGGAATCAGAAGCGGTTGGAGGGTTCCTGGAGATTTGACTATTTCTCCCTTGTTGCGTTGACACACCTCACATTCAGCGACAAACTTATGGATGTCCTATTTCATACCATCCCATAAAAAAGAACATTTGACTCGGTCATATGTTTTGGTGAACCCTGAGTGCTCCACTGTGGGTGTAGCATGAAGCTCAGAAAGCACCATGGATTTGAGCTTGGATTGTTTATTTAAATACAAGAATTCATTGTATCGAAGCTCATCCTAGAGCCAGGAGTACCCTAGGGGAGCCGGAGCCTTGTTCCGCAGTTGTTGGATTAGATGTGAACTTTTGGGTTCTTGAAGCCATTCCTGGTGCACAACTTGGAGTCAATTGGGTACAATGAAGGAAAGAGAAAAAAAGGATCCTTTGTCTTCATATTTATGGGACAGTGCATCCGCCACGACATTTTCTTTTCCCTTCCTGTAAATGATCTCATAATCATATCCAAAGAGCTTAATCACCCATTTTTGTTGTTCCTGGGAGGAAATGCGTTGTTCTAGAAAATACTTGAGGCTTTGATGGTCGGTCTTAATTTGAAAGCGTTTCCCCAAGAGATAAGGATGCCACAACTCAACGGCATGCAGAATCACCAACATTTCTTTTTCATAAATGGCTTTGCCCAGATTCCTTTCAGGCAGTTGCTTGCTAGTGAAGGCCAACGATCGACCCTCTTGCATAAGGACAACACCGATTCCTTTCCCTGAGGCATCACATTCCAACACAAAGGTCTTTGTGAAGTCGAGAAGGGACAGAACTGGAGTGGTGCACATGGTCATCTTCAAGGTTTGAAAATCTTGAGCAACTGCTGGAGTCCAAGTGAAAGAGTTCTTTTTGAGGAAATCCGTGAGAGGTGCTGCAATCTTTCCATAGTTCTCAATGAACTTGTGATAATACCCTGTGAGGCCCAAAAATCCATGCAATCTTTTGAGAGTCTTTGGGTGCATCCAGTCTTGCATAGCTTCAATATTTTTCGGGTCCACCCTGACGCCATCCTTTCCCACCAGATGACCCAAGTATTCTACTTCTGAGGCACCAAAAGCACATTTGGACTATTTCAGGAAAAGTTGGTGTTGAGAGAGTAGGCAGAGAACTTGATCCACATGAGTAAGATGGTTTGTCTAGGTTTTTCTATAGATGAGGATATCATCAAAGAAAACTAAGACAAAATGACGAAGAAAAGGGCGGAAGACATGGTTCATGAGGCTCTGGAAGGTGGAGGGGGCGTTACACAAACCAAAGGGCATGACTAAAAACTCATAGTGGCCCTCATGAGTGCGAAAGGCGGTCTTGGGAATGTCGGCCTCTTTCATACAGATCTGGTGATATCCCAAGTGAAGATAAATTTTGGTAAAGAATTGGGCGCCACTCAATTAATCCAGGAGGTGATCAATGACAGGAATGGGAAATTTGTCTTTGATGGTCAGTTTGTTGAGAGCGCGGAAGTCAGGACACATTCTCCAAGAACCTTCTTTCTTCAATACCATGATGACCGGAGAGGAGTAAGGGCTCGTACTAGGACGGATGACGCCGGCAATAAGGAGTTCCTGGACCATTTTTTCAATTTCATTTTTTTGTGCAAAGGGGTGGTGATATGGACGTATATTGGGGGGAAGGCTTCCTAGGACAAGGGGAATGGAGTGATCATGAACACCATGGGAAGGAGGGAGTCCTTGGGGAGTGGAAAATACTGTTTGATGTTTAGAAAGGAGGGATTGGAGGTCTTGGGGCACTGGGGGTGTCTCTGTGGTTTGTATGGTGTGGAGTTGGGAAATGACACCAGAATGACCTTTTTTAAGCAGTTTTTTCATGCGATGAGAATTGATGACCTCAGGTGAACCAATAGTGATGCCTTGGGATTTATTTTGGTGGTCGCCTTGGTCGAATTGCATGGTTAAGTTCTGAAAATCCATCAGAATGGGACCCAAAGTCCTTAGCCAGTCTGCACCCAACATAATGTCGCAACCGCCCATGTCAATAGAAAACATATGGGATTTGAGGTGGTAGTCCCCGATTTGGAGATGCACATTTTCACAGCGCCCGCCACATTTCATAGAACCACCATTGGCAATCATGATTTGGAAATTGTTGACAACATGGATGTAGCAATGGGTTTCTTGGGAAATGCGGCGATGAATAAAATTGTGGGTGCTGCCACTATCAACTAGAATGATGACCTTTCAATGCTTGATGTAACCGATTAACTTGAGGGTTTGGGGGGTAGAGAAGCCTATGAGAGAATTGAGGGAAATGATCGGTTCCACTTCAGGAGGGTCGGAGGGAGGGTTTATGTCAGTGATTGCAGGTGACTCAGGCACAAGGGGAGTGTCAACATCCTATTCCGGAATATCCTCAGAGATGGCCATAAAAATATTTTGTTCCTTACATTTGTGACCTGGGAAATATTTGTCATCACAATTATAATAGAGGCCTTTGAGTTGGCATTCATCCATTTCAGCCCTGGTCAATTTTTGGATCTTTAATGGGGTGGACGGAGTATTGGGGTTGACTGGTTTAGGGCGAGGGATAAAGGAAGGCTTACGATTTTGAGAGGAAACAATTTGTTGTGCTTCTTTATCTTTTTTAGTAGCCTCCACCCAAGTCGTAGGTCAAGCCATGAGGACATGGGCCCGAATCTCCTCCTTGAGGCCACTGATAAAACACTCTCGAAAGAAAGCATCAGTCATGCCCTCTGTTCAAAAAGCCAGTCGCTCAAATGCAACTATGAAGTCTTCTACTGTGCCTAATTGCTTCAATTTTGTCAAACGGACCAAATGGTTGGTGTCAGTGTCAAAGCGTTCATAAAGCTCAGTCACAAATTGGGTCCAAGAAATATACCCTTGACGGGAAGTTTTTCTCCATTGCCACCATTGCTAGAGTTCTTGATCTAGATGGAGAACACCATACCGGAGTTTGTCCAAGTCATCTGTAATGTTGTAGAGAGAGAAATAATGTTCCATTTGGGTGACCCAACCAGTGGGGTCCGAGCCATAAAATTTGGTTCCATCCACCCATGGAAGGTGCATGTCCCGTTGAAAGTGATGGGGCTGAAAGGAATGGGAAGAAGTTTCACCTTTAGTCTTTGTATGTGCATTAGGAAAAGAGTCATCGGTAGGGATGTTGAGTTTGGTGCAGAGTGATGCAAAGACAGATTCAAGCTAGGTGGTTAGTTCATGTTTGACTTCCGCCATTGTGGACTGCACAACTGCATTTATGGATGCATCACGAGAGACAATAGTAGCACTGAGTTGTTGCACTTCTTGTTGGGTCTCGAGGAAACCATATTGCAAGGTGTTGAAGCGAGACTCTAGTTCTTGGCTACGGGTATGGGCCATGAGGATGGGTGAATTGAAAAGGGAGCGGGCTGGGTCAGAAATTTTTGTAGAAAAATTATATGGATGAATGTGATTAATGGAGAAGAGATGAATCTAATGGAATAGGTCTCAAATAATGGTGAAAAAATTTCTAGACTTTTTTTTTTTACAGCTGCGGGGTTGTACTTTGGTCTGAAGAATGTTGTAGTGATGAAATCCCTAAATTCTTAACCAGAAATAAATGTGTATTTACTTGGCAACCCGAACACTGATGTGCAGCAATAGATCTCGTCGATTTAATTTGTTGTTGTTTATGTTTATGTTCCCCAAGGGATAGGTATTCCTCTACAGACAAGGGTTTTCCCTTTGCTATATCTCTCTGATATACGTGCGGGGTCCAACAGTAGTACTTGGTCCAATATCTCAGGGCACTAACTAAGGAGGATAGACCGTACCCTTAGCCGTACTACCCGACTACCCAGGTACTAGAGAGTATCTTCCCGAGTGTTGTTCTCGGTGACACTATAGCATTCTGGCGGCTGATAGGTTTATCTAAAGAGGGCTTTAGGAAATATAGGCCAATCCGTACACAAGTTTTGTCTGATGCGCTACCACTCGAAGGGGTACCAACAGGGGTTACAAGGGTGGCCAACAGATGTGCACTTAAGAAGCACTTGTATTTCCTGCGTGTATGAATCCCTCAACCACAGGTTTATGCACGTAACGATAGATCTCTATGGCTTAAAGATGCCGGAATACGTCTCTACCCTAAAAAAAAAATACCCACAATTTCTGCCAAGGAAAGTGCTTTGATACCACTTGCAAGATACCATATATATAAAATATGCAGAACAAAAATAAAATGCTAGAAATGGCAGAATAACAGTAAAATATCCAGCATAATCTTCACAATAACACATAAATGATATAAGAATAGCAATAGAAATAGCACTTTGATTCAGAAAGAAATTTTCATAGGCCTCTTCGAGGGGGCAACCTCCAATCGAGCAACGCTCTGTTACAATAATCTTTAAGCTAGAGTTTTCATACCCTTGACCCTTATTTATACTAAATATGTCTATTAAGAGAAACATCTAGAGGAAGATCCTTCTAGAAGTGTAAGCTTCTATTAGGTCTTCTTACATCCGCCTTATTCTATTTTATTGAAAAGCCTTATTAATATTGACCTTTATTACATCCGAATACATTGATCTACCTATGTGCGGGTTAGGACCTTAACAGTGAATGAGTGAAAGTGTGCTAATTTTTAATGAATTAGGTGTCACCTTGCTGCATGTGGACTTCGCTTGGTCCTTACAAGTGTTGATTACCTAATTAACTAAGTGCCTTTGGTACAACCTTGCGTAATTCAAAAGAACCTAGGAAGCTAGCATGTGGACATGTGGGTCCGTTACTATTCATTTAACTCCCTATTGTGATGTAATCTAAGAAAATCTTTGAAACTATCCTAGATTGTGATCATGTGGGCATGTATGGTCCCATTACAATATTAAGATGTGTTTGAAAAAATAAACTAAGAGGAGTCCCAAGAAGGGTTGTTGTCCTCTCCTAAAGGTTTTAATCTTTTTAAGGGAGATGAAATTGTCCCACAATCTTTTCTGATTCTCAAGGTTGCTTGGAGGCATGAGAGAAGAGCATACTAAGCGATTTTTATCCAATTTCTAGTCCCAATGCAAGTTAGATGTGATTGCAAATGATTTCCAACTTATATTTTTAGTCAAAGCAAGCCATCCATGTGGAAACATGAAAGCAAAAGAGGAAATAATGATTTTAAACCTCCTAAGTGCCTATGTGTTTTGACTAATCCCTTTATATGAAGAGGGGACTAAGTGTGGTGCAGCTTAAAACATGCATGAAATCACTTTTAAGAAGGCTAATGGTCTTCCCAAATCTCAAAAAACCTTACAATGTGAATTTTTTGCACAGGTGCACGGGTCTTAGTGGAGACAGAGGTGCACAGAGCACATGTGCGCAGACCAAAACGAGCTAATGGGTGTAGGTGTGCAGAACATAACTGTAACTTAGGTGCATGTGCGCACGATGCGAATTTGTGGGCCAAAAAACCATGCATAGGTGATACACTACCATAAATGAAAATTCCGGATGGAATTCTCTCAATTCAACTTGGAATTGGATGTTTAGCAGGTTGGCTTAGGCCGGTTAGTGCACCTGCAAGTTAAATAAACCAAAAGAAGAGCTAGAAAAACCCAAATGGGGTAGGAAATTGATACCTTTCCCCAATGGAGTCATCAATCTGTTGCGCCTCTTTCATCACCTTAGTGAGCAAAATAGAGGTGCTTGAAAGCATAGTTGGGTTTGCTAAGCAGGACAACTGCAAGGAAAAGGGTTAGAGAAAGACATATAAAACAACAACTAAGAATTAAACTAAGAAATAAAACAACAACTAAATTAATAAGCATAGGGACATAAGGACAAAAGAAACAATGAGACCCATGTCACCAATGATAAGGATGATATTAGTGAAAGAAAACACCAAGAAGAAAGAAGACTATGAGTCCCTTCTTCCTCTAAGGGAGGGCTCTTGGACCCCCACAAATAAGCTCTTCTTACAACTTTGAAAATGAAAATGGTGAAACAATTCTTTGCTAATCCACTCAACGAGTGAGATGGATTGCTCAATGCAATGATGCTAGTATACTCTTGATGGGAATAGAGGATTCCTCAAGAGAATAATGGCAGCATAAATTTTCTATGAATTCCTTGAAAAATGAAGTGTATCCATGGCCTTTTTATAGCATTCCTTTGAGGTATTGTCCAACTAGTTTGTAGTGTGTAAAGAGGCTAATTAGGGCATTTCTAAGTCTTTGACCAGCCACCCAGTCGAATCCAGTCCATATTTGAGTGTCAAATCAACTTGGAAGCTGAACCAGAAGTGGGCGGGAGGCCGACCACTCTCATAAATGCATCGTTTCTCAGGTGCACATCTTTTTGCGACAACAGTCGTGCATCGTGCGCATGTGCGCGATTTCTACATTTATGTTTTGTGCATGTGCGCACGCACCTTGTGTTTTTATAGTGCCCTTTAATTTTTGCACTAGTTGTATAGTTTTTGACCCTTTGGAAATGCTTCTGTGGTAATTTTGGTCCATGGAGACCTCATAACTATTTGACGATGCTGAATTCTTGTAACCATTTGTGGACGAAATTTCAGTGATAACAACCACTATCAACTAAGACTATGGATTTATGGTGCTTGATGTAACATGTGAGTTTCAAGGTTTGTGGAGTTGAAATGTTTGATAATGCATGCAAGGAGATAACGGGTTCTTCATGAGATAATGGAGGTTTGATATCCACTTGATTTTGATCGTTGGGTTCTTCAACTTGTAACTCTGGTGTCTCTTCAATACTTATGTATTTGGTCAGGACCTAAGTAGTCATATCAATTTGGAACACTTTTTTTCCTTTACACTAATGACTTGGAGCATATTTTTCATTACAATTATAGCAAAGACCTCATCTTTGGTGATCTACCACTTCTACTGGAGACAACTTTTGTACTTTCAAAGGATGAGTAGGATTTATGCTTGGTGAACTACCCGAGAGAGGATGAGTGTGGTGAATGAAGGTTGTTTTTTTTTGTTCATTTATCATCATCTTTTCTTATAGGTCCTTCTACTTTGCTTCCAACCATGCAGTAGGATGTTGCATTCTAAATTGTGCTCAAATATCCTCCTTGAGGCCACTAATGAAACATTCTTTATAGAAAGAATATGTTAATTTCTCTATACAGATAATTGATTGCTCAAAGGATGCCATAAATTTTGTGACCGAGTTGGTTTTGTATAACTTTGAAATCCTCCCCAAATAATGAGTATCTTTCTCAAAATGTGCATAGACAACTTTAACAAACTGGCTCCAAGCGATATAGCCCAAATATATTCTTTTATGACATTCCTACTGTTAGCACTAGGAGTCACCTTCTGATTGCATAGAAGGTAAGCCCAGTACCCATCAGGTTATATGTGAATGTATGAGTGTTTTTTTAAAGGGTCAGATGGAAAAGACTCGAAATAATAATATCCTAACTTAGAAACAGGGCTAACATGTACCATCAAATAAGGTTTTGACTAACTTCAACCAGTAGTTTGAGAGTAAATGGGATAGAGGGAAGACTTGAATGAGAGAGGTGTAATGGCTATTGCAAACATTAGGTCTACAAGAGCCTAAGGAAGAAAGTTTCTTAAGACAATATCTTCTTGAAATTAGGAACTAAGAAGCTAAATAAACACCATGATAATACAATGATCAAACATCCACCATAACATTACCACAGTTATCCATGTGAAGCATCCACAACATGAACATTTAACATTAGAAGCATATAGGCTAAAATAGAAGCTGATTTCTATTAGTCAAAAAGTCTTAAGTCCAATACACAGCTAGATCACAATCACTTCAAAAAATATTACAGTTTAGGGATCCTTGGTTAACCATCTGAACCCACTAAAGAAATAGATCTATATATTTATAACAAGAAAGGCAACAACTGGAGGTATGAGCTGGCCTCTTTCCATTAAAAATATCTAGACATTTATTTGTTCTAACAACTCAGATAATTGCCTATGCTATAAAACAAGAAAATGTTGGTGACTAATCTAATCATGCTTCTAACTACTTTGATCCTCTTTTGCTGCTCAGTTCTTGTTTTTCCATGTGTCCCTTTGGAGCCTGTAGTTGTCCTCAGAATGTCAACTACTACTTCTGTCGCTTTCTCCATTATTAACTTGTCCAAAGTTATTGGCCTAGTCTTCCTAGATCCCTAGTGTTTGCTGGTAAACTTCCTTTCATAGAAACTCTGGGTAGCACACCCTAAAATGTAACAAGGAGAGAAGGTAGCACCTCTATCTGTGTATGTGTGTAAACTGGCTCCCTGTCAAATATTATGTAGCACCTATAGGTAGTGCCATTGTGTTGCACCCATATACCAATTCTTCCCTCCATGTAATATTACGCAGCGCTTTACGTAGCACCACTGTGTGCAACTTCTGTTCTCTGTAAGATATTACGCAGCGCTTGTACGTAGCGCTACTTATGATGAATTTGCATACAACTTTGGGTATCATCGCCAAAATGAAATGTCTTTGAATCTAGGACATGTGCAAAGTAGTTTGTGTCCTTCCAATTGTGACAGGTGCCTTGACTATACCATAGATAATGCCATTTACTACTGAGTGAAGCTAGCACTATAGCAAAAACTCAAAATCCATATAGCTAAATGCCTAGGAGCCTGTATAGATGGAAAACATAGTATCTGCATATCAGTTAACCCTCCCAAAAAGGAACAATTCCAAAAAATGGAGCTTACCCCTTACCAATTATTTTTTCATCTTAACACTTAGCCTCACACTCTTTCTAGTACAAAGAGTCTCTTCATTTGGCTTAGTAGATTTCTTCTTCCTAGCACTGACAGGCTTCTTCTGTGTAGCTGAGATTTCCTTAGCTGTTGGTTTATCATTTTCAATGGCAGCTTCTACCAACACCTGTAAATTTCTTTGAGCTGCCTCATATTGCAAGTGTCTCGGCTCTTCCTTTATATTCCTATTCTAAGACTGAAATCCTATTTTCAGTCTCTAAAGATTCTTCATTTGTTTACAAAGAGGCAGAGCCTTTCTCACTGCGAACCTTGCCAAGTCCAGGGTATGGTTGTAGCCAATCATGAGCTCATTCATCTGAGCCAAGTGGACCTTGTCTTCTGCTTTGAGACGAGCTATTTCTCTCCTTTCATCCCTAAGATGCTTCATAAGTATTTTGTAGGTCTGGCTGTCAGGAGGGACAGTGGCATGCTCAGTATCAATGAGCTTCTCCTCAGACCCTTCTTCCTCCTGCATGGGAAGTGTCTTGTCTGTCTCATCAGGTTTCTTGTTGAGTCTACCTTTATTCTTCCTTCTTTGTACAGGGGTTTCCTGCTTGTCTTTAGTAGAATGAAAACTATCTTTTTTCCTCTTCCTCTAAGTAAGGGTTTTAGATTTCTCCCCCATAAGCCTTTTAATGCTTTTTTCTTTCTTCTTTAGAACAATGGCTTCTGGAAAAGGATGCTCTTGAAAAACCTCCTTATGGATTGATGACCTAGTGAAAGGTATATTACCCTTGATTTCAACTACTGGAAGAGGAGAGAGAAAGAGAGGCTTCTTCCTCTTTTGAGATGTCACCTTGGTAGAAGAAGGCATTTCTTCTAACCCTAGTGGAGGTGGTGATGAGAAATCTCTGTGTGGAGAAGGAAAAACTTTCTCCCCGGCTTCCCTCACTTGCTTGTTGATCTCTGAAACAAGGGCTCTTCCCTTTCTCTTCTTGCTGATCTCTACTTTAGTACTGGTGAGTGATGAAGGACCTGCGATCTGTGATTGGGGAGTAGGTGTTGGGTCCAAATTGAAGTGAGAAGTAACCACAAAATGCTCCCATGAGATATATTTCTTTCCCAACTCTTCATAGACTAACATTTTGATCAATTCAGAGTGAAACATGCTAGAATCTACATCCTTATATTTGGCTTGCACCCTATCTGACATTTTACCTACACTTCTCAACAAGTAATAAGGAACATTCATCTTAACTTTACCAGTAAAATATAACAACATCCTTATGTGGTAATGGTACAAGGTGTTAAATCTCCCTTCACAAGTAAAATATATCTGTATGATTTTCAACATTCTATCAAATTGATCAATCAATTGATTCCTCGACATACTTTGAGATAACTCATTGATTCAATATTCAGGTTTGAAGAGATCTTTAACAAAGGGTGAACACAAAACCATGGCCTTGAACCAATTTTCACCTGAAATGGTAATTCCTGTTGCAGATGAGATGGAGGTTTCGGTTACCTCAAATTCCAAATCCCCAACTCTGGTTTTCTTTCCATCAAAATTTAATGCGAATTGTTTTTCTACTTTTGGCTAGCCTCTCTGCATGTTTTGGTAGAAAGAGAGGCATCCTACTCTTTGAAACATCTCCCTTGCCATGGGCTCTATGTCAAAAAGGCACATATCCATAGGTTCTGACCTAACTATCTTTCCACCTTTGTGTGATTTCTTCGACTGAGGGGTCTCCATGACTCAAAATGAGGTTCCTTAAGAGGCTTAAGGGATGTTGATGACCAAAAAGTTTCAATTCAAGTATCAAATGCACAAGGATGGCCCTTTAAAATTGACAGTTCTTAGAAAGCCGAGCTTGACTATGGAGAATAGAATTTTAGACATGTACAAGATTTTTAGAGCATTAGACTGTGAAGGGATGATCTGAAATGGCTCTTTGTATAGGATGAAAGGGGAGCATGAAAAACAAAGAGGGTTTGAGCAGTGCCTCTGGGTAGTGCAACGTATACGCAAAGGATAGGATATTACAGACCTGTGACTTCAAAGGCTAAAGTAATCAACAATAATTAGACCATGGACATGGGTGAGGACATTTACAAGAATGAAAATATGGCTCCTCTACTACCCTACAAGTTCAACAAATCGAAAACCTGAGCACAAATTTCCTGTGAAAATAAATATGCAAAGGAGGCTGCACATGATACCTATAAAGTCGACACCTATTGAGATCCTCGGTGCGATCTTAGAATGAAGTTGAGGAAACTTCAGCCCTGAAATATCTCACAGCATCGGATTTAGTTGACACGCGGTCACCTGATCAGAATTGGCAAATTTACGCAGCGCAGCACTGTTGAACCTTTTCAAAATTTAAAAACCGTTACCAAGGATCATAAATGCAAGATCTTTGAAGGCTCTTAACCGAATTCTGGCACTAAAAACAAGGGACATGATCTCAATCGTGGCAATCATGACTTGGAGTGGACGGATAATAAACGTGACAAGCGCTACGGTACTCCCTGATGAGTAGGCAACGCTTCCAAATCAAAAAATGATTAGACAGGTAAGCGGGTACAATGAGTCATGCTTACTAGGTCATGAGTGAAGATGAAGGGGTGTCATGTCATCTTTGCAATGGGAGGGATCAATTTAAGGATAAGTCATGAAGGGAACCAAAAGAGTCATGAGCTTGAGAGGTTCTAGAACTACAAACCAAATTGAGGACCAACAAGGGCTATGATTCAAAACTCTTTAATCTTCTAAGGTGAACTTAACATCAAACTTTAGGAGGATGAGACTCAAAAATTTAAATCTAAGGTTTTTCTTTAAACAATATTAATCAAACTAAAGACCCAAGGAAACTTAGTGTGATAACACCTACCATTTCATCATCCTAGATCTAGATACAGGAACCCCACCCTAAGTTTCATCATGTCATTATTAATTCCCTGGAGGGAAAAGTAATGTTCCATATGGGTGATTGTTATAGCGGGAAGACCCCCCTATGGACTACACTAGGATTCAACATGTAGGCAAATCTAACCGTCTAAAAGTATCCTACTTTTTATAACTACCCCAAATATACCCCACATTCATGCATACAATACAAAGTAAAAATATCCGGTAACTCTACCTTAAACTCCACATCCAGTGTCGATCCTTTCATGTTCGATTGCTCCTCGACTACAAGTCTCCTCCCAAGGATGACCTGCATTCAAAAACAAACAAACAAGGAAATATGAACATGCATATTATATATGAATTAGTGGGTTAGATGTCATTATAAAACATAAATCAAACACAAATATTGAACACATCATATTGCGGGACAGAAAAAGTATTCCTTTTATTGATATCACAAAGTTTATTTACAATGAGATCGAAGATTGCTCCTCAAACCTAGTCCAGGCTCCTCTTCACCAAGCTCCAACTGCACTTCCACGTATCTTTCTCCTCTCTTAATTCTCTCTAGGGAAATTGCAAGATACCAGATATAATAAATACGCAGAACATAAATAAAATAATAACAGTAATATAACAAGCATAATCTCCAAAATAACACAGAAATAATATGAGAACAACAACTGAAATAGCACTTTGATTTAGAAAGCAATGTTCACAGGCCTCTTTGAGGGGGCAACCTCCAGTCGAGCAGTGCTCTGTTACAATAATCTCCAAGCTAGGGTTTTCATATCCTCGACCCTTATTTATACTAAATATGTCTATTAAGAGAAGCATCTAGAGGAAGATCCTTCTAGAAGCAGAAGCTTCTATTAGGTCTTCTTACATTCACCTTATTCTATTTTATTGAAAGGCCTTATTAATATTGACCTTTATTACATCTGAATACATTGATCTACCTATGTGCGGGTTAGGACCTTAACAGAAATCGCATAGGCTTATAATGGAGGAAAAAGGAAAGAATGGGCAATTCTGGCACAAAACTCACAAGGTGGCTGCAAATTCTTGGGGCAAGGAGGGGATTTGAAATGGGTAGAGTTTCACTATTCTTATGATTCTTTTAGGAATGAGACCCCAAAACCTCATTTTAAATGAAAAAAGGATGGTTATTTGGTTCGGTGATGGCATATAGGCGGTGGATTAGTTGGGAAACTACCCAATAGCTCGTAATCTCAACGAATTCCTTGCAACTTTTCAATTTTTTCAACTTTTTGGAGGTATACGTGGGTTGTACTGGAGCAGCCTAAGTATGTACATGGGATGTAGTGGAGCATCCTGAGTACGTACATGTTCTATAGTGGAGAAGCCTAAGTACATACGTGGTCTATAGTGGAGAAACCTGAGTACATCTACAAAAACTTGGTTTTTAAGAAGAGCAACTCAGTGATGGCTTGGCAATATTTGCAAGTAAGAGGGCTTGGTGCCAGGTATGCATGTATGGTGAAATTTAGGGTTATAACAGATGCCCCCTAATGTGTGAGGTCAAAAGAGCATCTGATGGCCGAAATACATTACAAATCTTCACCAACATAAGAAGCGAGTGAGCTCGAAACCAGAGTTCGGGAGGTGCCATCTGCAAAATAACAATTGTCTCATCGAGGTGAGAATACCCATTCTCAGGATGAAATAAATCATGGCTGACAATCAAATACATTGCAAATCCATGTCATATAACTATATAAATTTTATTCGCGAGCAATACACAATGAATCTACATCTTAAAATCAAAGATATACATGTATAGTATCCATCTTCAAGAAGCCAAATGACACCTGATGGTTGGAGATGAGGCCTTCAGAGCTCAAGAAACAACTTCAATATCTTCAAAACTTAGGTAGGAGTGTAATGCGAGTGTACGAATTCACTACCCAAAGGCCTTTGATGACTCGTCGGGGAACATACAAGAGGATCTCGATGATCAGGCAGAGAACTTCATTGATTTTGAACAAGGACTTGATTCGAATTTTGGGAGTGGTCAAGCATGAGGGAAAATGAAAAAATACAGAAAGGCCGACTCAATTTGGATAAACATTCCCTTGGAAAATAGCATTATAGATGATCAGACTCAGGCAGCATGACATTGACATAAGTTTGCGATGCAGGAGGCAACACAAATCTCCATGTGTTTGGAAGAATAACCAAATAGAGGAGGACATAGCTCTATGTAGTGAGAACAACTTCCTAAGGTCATATTAAATCCAAAATCTTGACGAACAAAGAGAAGGATGTGCTCTGTCCAGGGGAGACTCATTTTGCTGTCATAAAAATAAAATATTTTTCCCGTCCTCTTTTTGGGGTATATTTGATTTTTTTGTCTTTTTCAATATTTTGGAGAGCTTGAAAAAGAATAAAAGAATGCTACATTACAAAGGAGGAACGAGTGTCGCAAAGAATACTAGTTCCAAGCACAAGGAACACACTAATTCTCATAGCAAGGAGACATGTGCAGGGAAAGGACATTCGGGAAAATTCCTCCATGGGTCAAGGTGTCAGGGTGCAGAGGAAAAGTGCTACAAAGCTTGCATATAAGGCATGCTTCAAAGTGTTAGCACTAGTTATCACCTTCAGATTGCATGGAAGGCAAGCTGTTGGCCCTTGACCAAGTTTTGAGGATTCTTGGTCATGTTTGACCTAATTTTGGGACTTCGACGGGATGTCGAAAGCAGAGCACAAGACGAAGCAGAGATCACGAGATCTCGGGCCCTTTTAGGGCCCTTTTTGGGATTTGGGATTATGTAATGGGTATGGGAATGTTGGCCCATGGTTTTACCCATGCTTAGGCCTATTTTGTATGTATAAATAGAAGGCTAGGAAATGTAAGAAGTAGTTATTGCAAGTTGGCTAAGTGCTAAAGTTGGATCTGTGTGATCAAGGATTGTAGATGCTTCATGCATATTGTGTGATACTTGTAGAGATAAGTGCAAGTCATTGTAAGAGACTGTAGAAGGCTGTGTGCTTATATCTACTCAAGGAAGGAGGATCTAGCGAGCTGCACAGATGTCCTGTCTTATGCAGAGTCGGGTTTTTTAGGCTCTGTGGATGTAAGCGATTGAAGAAGACAATAAAGAACAAAAGAGTTGGTGGACATAGCCTCAGGGTGGGGGTGAACCATGTACATGTTGTGTTGCTCTTATTTGTGCAATGTGTTGATGTTCTTGTATGTTAATGTGCTTAGTGCTTTAATATAAATGAATTATTTGTCGATGCTTAGTTCTTAGTAGTATGGATGAATGTTAGATCTGACTTATATACATGTGCTTAGTGTTGAACCTATTAATATCTGATCTTTTTGATCATGCTAAGTGTTGTTAGATGCTAGATCTGGTTGAATATTGCATTGTGCTATAAGTAGGGTTTAACTGTGCTATAACTAAGAACTAAGTATTGATAAATATAACTGTCAAGTGCTCTATTAAGTGATTAGAATCATAGATCTATGTCCCAGCTAAGGTTGCATACACTGGAGTCTTGCAACCACCTCTGCCTCTACCTTGGGTGAGACTTCATCTGCTTCATAGGTGTTGTCAAAAGGGCCAATAGTTAGGTTTTTGTTAATGCATTGTTGTAGGGTTGAACCCTGGGTTTTCCCCTATGCCAACAAATGGTTCCATTGACGGGACTTGAAACTGTGATTGCTGGGAACTGAGAAAAAAAAAAGAATCTTTGTGCAAAGATCTGACCTAAAATTGTGAAAGTTTTGTGCATAGATCTGTCACTCTAGTGTGCAGTATTCTACTTGATTTTTGAAGCAATGTGCTAAAGAATGAAGTCCGATCTGAAGAAAAGAGGTAAGATCTGAATGCTTTGTGCTCTGATAAAGGTAAGGATAGTGAAATTTTTTAAGATCTGGAAGTTTTGTGCTCTGCTGAAGATAAGATTAGTGGAAATTTTTGTTTCTAAAGTATGGATCTAGGTATGTTTGATAAGATTTGTCCTATCTTGAAAATGAGGGCACTGATAGAAAAAAGAAGATTTGATATGAGTAGATATAATAAGAATAGTGAAAGATATGTTATACCTATGCATAAAAAGGATGTTTGGACTAACAAATGGATGTAGGATCCTAGAAATAATTTTTTGTAGGTTAAATACCATGATCCTAGTGCATATTACAGGAAAGGTTGGGGATCATTTAAGATAAAGAGACGATTAACCCTTTGTTATAGTTACAGAAGACTGGGACATCTGGCTAAGGAATGCATTGGAAAGATACCTACTTTCCTCTATTGAAAATATATGGACCATGAAGTGTTGGATTTCCCTAGAATGATTGCTAAGGTTGAAAGAATGAATATGAACCAAGAAAACCCTAAGGAAGATCCAGAAGTTGAGATTATGACAGAACCCCAGAAATAATCAGAGAAAGTATTACTATAGATGCAAGGAACCCTGAATGATCATCGACATGTCAGTTTATCAGAGGTATTTAAAGAAAAAGAGTACATTGAAGTAAGAATAGGAGACTTAGACATTGACTATGTTCTAGATGAGGAAACACAGGTGGATATCATGATAGAAAGAACTTGGGAAGCTATAGGAAATCCTGCTATGATTCCTTCATTGGGAGGAATAGGATTATTCAGAGGAAATTTGATCACCCTATGTGGGAGACTTGCCATGATATCTATGAGTGCTCATGGAACTTCGACAGAGGAAGAATTTGAAGTTGTTAAATTTATTGAGAACAATGCTCCATTTTATATGTTATTAGGAAAATCGTGGATTGAAAAAGATCAGGCCAGAAGGAAAGAAGAAGAATTCTTAGAACAAAAGAAGCAAGATTTGAAAGATTTCATGACTAGGAGAATTGCACACTTGATTGAAGAACATGAGAACTAGGCGAAGCTATTTCAAACTAGAGATTTGGATGTCGAAGTTGGAAGAACATTAGAAGACCCGCAAAAGACTGAAGTACCTATTCCAGATACAAATGAAGTATTACCCCCGATTTCTAGGAAAGAACCTCAACAATGCGAAGTTACTATGTCGAAAGAAGATAAGAATCAGAATGGAAAAGGGAATTCTGAGACGAAGCTCACTGGAAAGAAGGCTAGAAAACTAAGTAAGAAGAGAGCTAAGATTGAAAAGTTACAGAAGGTTCCCGAGGGAACTTTGTAGAAGGAAAATTTGAAAAATTGGAGCTTCTCCTGAATATCAAAACAACATCACATGGAACTTCTCCATGGTGAAGAAATATAGCCCTTAGAGACAGTATAGCCGTTAGAGACAGTATAACCGTTTGACCGATGGCCCGAACCGGTAGAAAGGAATTTATGATTAGAAATTTCACCACCATATTGTTGGGACCACACCATAATGGATAGAATTGAGTTAACGAAGCCTTTTCACCTGTTGCAAGAGATTCATTTCCTAGTTATATATTTATCCCGTCGCTCCACACAACGAGAACACTTTTGATAACCGTGAATCTGAGCCCGTAGACTAGTTGAGTTCGCTCAGTGATCATCATGATATTGCCATATACTCTATTGCATTACCCAGTTACTATTTGAACCTGAGGTATTCAACCACGAGTGCGCATGTTAGATGAGATTAGCATTGTAGAGAAAATTGTCGAAGAAGTTCTTATTGACCTAATGACTAAAAGAGTAATGTATGAAAGAGTGATGTCTACAAGTATTCAAGCATAATTGAAGAGAGGAATGCAAGCCTCTCCGTCAACTGCTCACGGAGTCGGATCATCTCGACCATTAGTAGAAAAAAGAACTAAACACAGAGACAACCTAGCCAATGCGAAGTTGATCCCATCCATATTGCCCAATTACATCCCACCTCTGGCCAAGGCAGTGAGATGAGATAGTGTGCCAAGAGAATTCGAGTACAACATGGTTACTGCATACCTCCCGAAGGGGATATGTGCAGTTCATGCACAACAGGATAATATCACAGCGTTGAAGTTCAGTGACTTCAACCTCGAAGATCACAAAAACTACAGTATGCTTGCCCCGTATAAGTACCTGACCAAGATAGAGGGGGAGAACTCAAAGATAATCCATCAGCTGTGGATGATGAACCTCGCGCAGTCCACTCTATTAAATGTCATGAATATCCCACACTTCAGAAGGCACCAAAAAGTGAATTCCTTTGTCAAGTTATTGCTTTCATGTTACCATGGAGGCTACCTATGGTTAGACCATCGGATTATAGTTGACCCAACATTGATCCATAGGATCACAGGCTTGAGTATGTAAGGACTCAATCCACGGGATTTCTATCCAAGAAGAGCCATAGACTGCACACTAGCACAGAAAATCAAGGATACATATGGCGATGTCAAAAAGGGAACGGGAGGCTACAAGGTGGCTTCCATATAGAATGGCATAGTGTGCCTCACCTGTCAATTAATTGTAGGAAATTTATTAAGGAAGAATAGACCTACGTAGGTCACATTATTTTTTGTTGACCTCGCAGGAAAGTGCATAGAAGGTTTGCAGATGAACTGGGCGAAGTACCTGGTGAATCAGCTGGATCTAGACTGCCACAAAGCCCAGGATCAGGGCTATGAGTTCCATTTCAGCTGGCTCCTGATCCTTATCACCTTTGTTTCCTGGGAGATGCTGGAAGGTGCGACCTTCCCGGATATTGAACCGTTCGAGTCGCTTGCTGTGAAGTTTCCTACCCTTTGGTACTCGAGTGATATGAACAAATAGTGGCAGTCGAACATTATTTTTCATACATACCACCTTCAGCTGAAGATATCCATAGAAGTATAACCTCGCATGAATTTTAACACCTTATAGATATTATAACCTCTGATGAAGTTCTGCACAAATCGACACTTCAACTACCTTACAGCGCGAGTCGATGAACATAAGGAGTAGTTGTATTCATACTAGAAGATCACGGAAGAGGATCTTGAAGAGATCACTAAGGATTGGTCGGTATACCTCCTTGTTCTAGCATACCCTACAAGGATGTCAGACCCTGACATCCTAGAAACCGTGCATGATACACCTGGATGTAGAAAAACAAAGAACACCAAAGAGGTCCAAGACTTAAGCAGTGCCTTAGGAAAGACTGCTTCAGTATCACTTGACCGAGGGGGTGATGGTGAAGTAGAAGAAATAAATGGCACGGGAGCTTAATAAAACTAAGGCGAAGTAACATTGTCGAGAGATGAGACCGATCCCTTGAAGAAGAGGAAGGTTTCTCCCCCAAAACCTTCTTCCCGAAAGAAATCGAGAGCCACTGTGACCAATATGAAGACCGTGCTTACTATTGATGACTTCGACTTCATCATAGCTGCCCTCAATGATGATTCGTTGGAAATCATGGAGAAAAAAGAATCTAAGTAGGAGGAAATGTATGAGAGACCTAAGGTTGAGTTCTGAGGGGTACAATAGGCCCTTCAGTCTAGTCGTGCAGTGTCCATTGTGCCCCTATCATCAGGAGAACCAAAGTTGGGGGATCAGCCAACCCAACTCCGTCGATTAGCTGATGTGATCAAAGATCGTCTTCGTCGAGCACAAGAAGAAGCAGAACAAGCTACCCAGAACTTGAAGAAAGTACAAGGTGATATTGTAGAACAATGCAGAATTTTTGAATAAGAGAAGGTTTCTCTCCAAGATGAATTTGAAGCGGAGAAAGAACAAATGCAACAAGAGAAAGAACAGTTGCTCGCAGAGCAGCTCGAAGTAAAATAAGTAGTAAACAGAGCCCTCCGCTCTGTGACATGCTTAGAGATACAGGCGAAAGACTGAGTAACACATCAAGTAGAGAAGCTTGCAGAAGCTATCCAGCAACTACATCAAAGAATAACACATTTAGAGATCCACATTGTACCTGACACCCCACAGTATGTAAGGGACCAAAGAGAAGCAACTGCTTGAAGCGTGGTTGAAAGAATAAAATTTCTTTCCCTGGAATACAAGAAACTGAGTGATCGCAGTGCCCAAACGTATGATAAAATCACTAAGGATACATAACTGAAGGAACTGGATTCATAGCTCCAAGAGTTGAATTATCAAGCAGAGACAATACAGGATGAGGCTTACCAATTGTTCACAAATATCGAAGGCCGAGGAGCGGAAATGGAGCAAGTTGTCATTGCAGCTGAACAACACCTTGAACGACCTGACAACGAAGCAGTCATACAAGAGTTCACTGAACAGGAGGTCATAGCACAACAATAAGTCGAAGAAACTTGAGCTAAACATGAGGCTTTTGAAGCAGAACTAGTCATATCAAAGTAACTCAGGACGGGTCACAGATGAGTGTTGGGGGGGCTATTGTCCCTTGACCAAGTTTTGAGGATTCTTGTTCATGTTTGACCTAATTTTGGGACTTTGATAGGATGTCGAAGGTGGAGTGCAAGACAAAGCAGAGATCGCAGGATCTCGACCCTTTTTAGGGACCTTTTTGGGATTTGGGATTATGTAACGGGTATGGGAATGTTGGCCCATGGGTTTACCCATGCTTAGGCCTATTTTGTATGTATAAATAGAAGGCTAGGAAATGTAAGAAGTAGTTATTGCAAGTTGGCTAAGTGCTAAAGTTAGATCTGTGTGATCAAGGATTGTAGATGCTTCATGCATATTGTGTGGGACTTGCAAAGCTAAGTTCAAGTCAGTGTGAGATACTGTAGAAGGCTGCATGCTTAGATCTACTTGGGGAAGGAGGATATAGTGAGCTATGCAAATCTCCTGTCCTATGCGAAGTAGGGTTTTTGAGGATCTATGGATGTAAGTGATTGAAGAAGACAATAAAGAAGAGAAGAGTTGGTGGACGTAGCCCCAAGGTGGGTGTTGCACCTCCTTCGTCACCTTGGTGAGCAGAATCGAGGTGCTTGCATGCCTAGTTGGGTCTGCTGAGCAGGAAAGCTGTAGAGAAAAGAGTTAGAGAAAGAAAAACAAAACTATAACTCAGAATTAGACTAATAGATGAAACAAAAATTAAAATCATAAGAATAGGGACAAAAGAACAAAAAGACCCATGTCACCAATGTTAGAGGCTGATCTTATTGATGAAATCAAAGCACCAAGAAGAAAGGGGACTATGAGTCCCTTCTTCCTCCAAGGGAAGGCTCTTGGACCCTCACAAGCTTGCTCTCCTTACAACAAAGAAAATGAGAATAATGGTGAAAAAACTCCTTACAAATCCACTCAATGGTGAGATGGATTTCTCAATGAAATGGTGCCAATGTGCTCTTGTCAAGGATGGAGTCCTTAAAACAATATATGCAGCATAAAATTACTTTGAATTCCTTGAGAAAATGAGGTGCATTCATGGCTTTTTATAGCATTGCTTTGGGCTTTTGTTTAACTGCTTTGTAGTGTGAAAAGAGTCCATTTAGGGCATTCTTAGGTCTTTGACCAGCCCACCATTTGGATCCATCCCGGATTTGGAGATCAAATCGGCTTGGGAGCTGAACCATAAGTGGTTGGGAGGCTGAACACATTCATAAATGCGCCATTTAGCAGGTGCACGGATTTTTGCGCTAACAGTCACACATCGTGCGCATATGCGCACTTTCTACGTTCCTGTTCCGCACATGTGTGCGCGCGCCCAATGTCTGCAAAGCGCTCTTCAATTTTTCACTACTTTGTATAGTTTTTTGACCTTTTTGAATGTTGTGGTATTAATTCAGGTTCATGAATGACTTCATTAYTGGTTGACGATGCTGAGTTCTTGTAACCATGTGCGGACGAAATTTCAGTGATAACAGTGGGGGTGAACCACGTGCATGTTGTGTTGCTCTGCTTTGTGCAATGTGTTGATGTGCTTGTATCTTAATGTGCTTAGTTATTTAATATAGATGAATGATTTGTTGATTCTTAGTGATTAGTAGTATGGATGAATGTTAGATATGACTTATATACATGTGCTTAGTTGTCACACACCCACTACGACAACTAAGAATTTCTTTTTCTTTATGTCTTTTCTTCGAGGAATAGAATCCCCAAATTTTTATGGGGCCTAGTATAGACCCTCCGTTCCCTTATCCTCCCCCATGTGATCATTGGCTATGACCATAGGCCTTACCAAAAAGGCACTTCTGGCTTTCGTGATTCGAGGAATCGCGATGCAAGCATTCCCCTGTTCTATGTCTTTCTGTTAGAAAAATAGGACCGTGGATCAATAAAATAAAACAAATGTGAAAACAAAACACAGAAGATACACAATACAATAGAGACAGATTTACGTGGTTCACCCAGTGTGGGCTACGTCCACCAGAGAAATTGCCAGGTCCTTCCTTTATTATTATCCAGCATATGAAGGGATACAACCTACAAAAAACCCGTTGTAACTTCCTCTTCTTTCTCTCATAGTCTCCTATCTCATAATACAATATTCACAATCATCCATAGCTGCAATACATTTCCCTCATAAAAGAGGGTTGATTTCTAGGGAAAAAAACCGTAACATAATCTCTACCATTAGATCTATGACCTTATAATGAACGGTCCAGATTTACAATGAAATTAGAATATATATTTACAAGGCAATTTTTCCTTCGAGGGCTTCACCCCCGAACCCCCATTGGGGGATGTTTCCCCCGAATCCCCACTGGGGGCCCGCTTTCCCCTAGACCCCGTAGAGGGGGTACCCCCCTTCTGCACTCCCCCACATGGAAGAGTGTACATACTTCTGGGGTGTAAATACTTCATGGGGTATAAACACGACTGAAAGCAATGACCTCTGAATCAGGAAGATAATCAGGCTCCACAACCAACAATCTCCCACTTGGAGACAGATCTCAACAAATCCACTGTTGATGTATATGTTGGACTCTGAAGCTTCTTGGACCTGGAAAATTTCTCATCTTCATCTTCATTCTTGAAGACCAACTGAAACTGAGCAGGAACTCAGTTTCTCCCCGGTTACTCCCTTTGTTAACATGTCTGCAAGATTCTAGCCAGTGTGTATCTTTTCCAACTTCAAATGTCCATCTTCCAAGGTGGATTGTATGAAGTGGTACCTAAAATGTATATTCTTAGTCTTCTAATGGAAGGTTGAGTTCTTTGCAAGGTGGATGGCACTCTGACTATCATAGTACAACCTGTTGTTCTCATGCTTCTTTCCCAATTCCTCCATAAAACTCTGTAACCAAATCATCTCTTTACTAGCCTCTGTAGCAACAACATACTCTACCTCTGTTGTTGAAAGTGAAACAACCTTTTGCAGTTTCAAAATCCAACTTACTGTTGTTCCACCTATAGTAAAAACATACCCTATGGTGGTCCTCCTGCTGTCTTTATCACCTGCCATATCTGAATCAACATATCCCTCTAGAAAAGTGTATGAACCTCCAAAATATAATGCATGAGTAGTAGTACCTCTCAAATACCTAATAATCCACTTTACTGCCTCCCAATGTTCTTTACCTGGATTGTTCATATACCTGCTCACAACTCCCACTGCATGTGCAATATCTGGTCTTATGCAAACCATTTCATACATCAAGCTACCAACTACTGATGAATAAGGGACCCTAGACATGTATTCTATCTCCTCCTGTGTCTTGGGATGCATTTTCTTAGTTAATTTGAAATGGCTGGCCAAAGGTGTACTAACTGGTTTTGCATTCTGCATTCTAAACCTCTCCAATACCTTCTCTGTGTACTCACTGTGAGACAATGTCAATTTGTGATTTTTTCAGTCTCTTTTTATTCTCATGCCAAGGATTTTCTTTGCAGCACCCAAATCCTTCATCGAAAATGAATTGGCTAATTTCTTCTTGAGCACATTTATATCCTGCATAACAGACCCTGCAACAAGCATGTCATCTACATACAATAGCAAGATAATAAAGCTTCCATTTTCTAGCCTTTTAAAATAAACACAGTGATCAGAATGACATCTACTATGACCTTGTTCTATCATGAACCTGTCAAACTTCAAATACCACTGCCTTGGAGCTTTCTTTAAGCCATACAAGCTCTTCTTCAACCTGCATACCAAATTCTCCTTCCCTTTGACCTCATACCCCTGTGGCTACTGCATATAAATCTCTTCCTCCAAATCCCCATGGAGAAAAGTTGTTTTTACATCTAACTGTTCAAGATGCAAATCTTATACTACCACAAGACTTAAAATAGTCCTAATTGAATTCATTTTAACAACAGGAAAAAATATTTCATCAAATTCTATACCTTTCTTTTGTGCAAACCCCTTTACAACAAGTCTAGCTTTGTACTACTTTTCTCCTCCATCTTCTTCCTTCAACTTGTAAAACCATTCATTCTGCAATGCTCTTTTTCCCGCAGGCAACTGAACTAAGTCTCAAGTCTAGTTATTTTCCAAGGAATCCATTTCCTCTTTCATGCCTTGCTCCCACTACTTTTGGGTGTCTACTTGCATTGCCTCTTCATAACATTCTGGTTCACCAGAATCAATCAACAATAAATAATAAAATGAAGGAGAGTATAATTCAGGGGGTATACTTAACCTGGTAGATCTTCTAACAACACTTGCAGGTGTTTGAGGTACCTGTTGCTCCTGTTGTTGTACATTTTGATTTTCTAGTTCCTTTGGAATTTCTTTTTCAGTGATCTCATCAAGCACTGTGTATT
>ML777339.1:859127-928378 GCA_009831015.1 Picea engelmannii | reverse complement strand
GTATCGCATATAGTGGACATCCCTTTCTGCAATACTTTCTCATTTGAAGGGTTGATATTCATCTCACCGAGACAGGTTTTTGGATCCCTTGAAGGGTTATCCTTCTTCCTTCTTCACTTACACATTCTAAGGTTTTATGGTAATAGTCCAGTCAGGCTTTATATGTGTCTAGCCAATCCATACCAATCAACAGGTCATACGATCCTAGGGGTAATACGTTAAGGGTTGCTTGGGTGGAGAATTTACCCATAGTGAATTGGCAAGATGGTATGACCTCTACTACCTTTCTTTTGGTGCCAGTGGCTAACTATACCAACCATGGATTGGCGTGTTTATGTGGTTGTAATTTACACTTATCAACAGCATTAGGGGATATATAACTCAAATTTGAACCAGGGTCAATTAGAATAGACACTAGATGGTTGGTGATCATACCTTCCATCTCCACTACTGAAGCTTGGTGGTCAGCTTGTTTATTATCCATGGCTACATAAATTTGCGGCATACTCTTGGCCACGTCATTGACGGTGGTAGCTTCTTGAACGTTGTAAATTCTTCGACTGTTTTGTTGTCAGTGCGAGCAGTCCCTCAGTAGATGTTCTTCTCCACAACCCCAACATTTTAAGGGTTCTTTATTTGGGCTATCAATCTTTCCTGGGGTAGATCCAAAAGGTTTATTTCCGCTCTAGGAGGGTAAATTTTGATGGTGTACACTTCGATTTGTGAAGCTCATCCTTGAGTCCTTTTTATAGTTTTTAAATCTTGGGGATTTAAGCCCCTTTTTCTGGAATCCTGAACTATTATTCTGCTTCCAGCCTTCACGAGGTTATGTCCGATGCCCAAGTTGTTCATAACAATATCTTTCCTTTCGGATAGTATCTTCTAGGGTCTTTGGCTTGTCAAACTCAATCCTGTTCTGATAGTCCTTAGGTAGCCCACTAATGAATCGTTGCACCTTTTCCTTTTCTACTTTTATATAGGGTATGTACCTTAGCAATTCGAGGAATCTGCTGACATATTCCTCTATGGTGCGTTGCCCTAGCTTGAGTTCATAGAATTCTTTAATATTTTCGTTGAAATAATTTTCCGACAGATACTTCTTCCTGAAGTATTTCTCAAACCATTCCCAAGACAGGTATTCTTCATGAATCCCTTTTACATTCTTAGTGTCTTCCCACCAAATGGAAGCCTTCCCATTCAGGTTGAAAGTGGCTACTCGGGCCTTGAAATTTTCTGAGAAGTCATGGACTCTGAAATAATTCTTTAGTCCAAGTAGCCAGGCCTCTGCTTCCTCTCCCTTCTTTATTTCACCATCGAAAGAGGGTGGTTTGGCCTTCTTGAATTCTTCAAGATTATGATTTTTGGAATGATTTCGCTTCTTCCATTTTCTTCAGGAATAAGAACTAGTTCTGCTATTAGAAGATCCCTCTGAGTCGCTAGTTTCCTTTCTAGAGGAATTGTCCGATGCTTGTCCCTTATCTCTGGGGTGAACCTTTCTCGAGGTGATCCTCCTAGTGTGGCCACTTAAAGGACCACGTTTCCGTATCCCAAGTGGGCTTCGAATTCTCTTTGTCTGTCGTTGGTCCGCATGACTAGTGTCAGGTCCATGCTGCAATTGTCTTTGTATGTCAGATAAGCTCTGTAGTAAGACTGCATTAATCTCTGTTTTCTTCTGTTGCTCTTTTATCAACCTCTCATTGTCGGCCTTACAGCTCTGTAGTTCGACAATGAGGCTTCTCACAGTCTCAGCTAGATCTGGAGAGGTTTCTACCGCTCTCCTTTTGTCAGACTCTTCGTCTCTGTTGTGGGAGCCATCCCCCACTTTGTGGTGCATCACCATTCTATGCGTCCGCAGTTTCCTGCAGTTGATTGTTCGCTTGTTGTGCAAGAAAAACACTTGTTGTTAGTAAACATTATATTCATTCACAATCAACACATAATTTATATTTTTCAAATGCATACACACAATAGGAATTTTCATTCTTAACTTCGGATTTTGATAAGGGGGGTTAGGATAGAGAGTTACTCCTTTTAAGAGTACTTCAGATGGAGTTTCTGTGCAACTCGTCCATGAGCCGAAGCAGGCCAAGTGTTGTAATCATGCTCTGATACCAATTTTTCACACACCCACTACGACAACTAAGAATTTCTTTTTCTTTACGTCTTTTCTTTGAGGAACATAATCCCCGAATTTCTATGGGGCCTAGTGCAGACCCTCCCTTCTCTTATCCTCCCCCATGTGATCGTTGACTATGACCACAAGCCTTACCAAAAAGGCACTTTCATCTTTCGTGATTCGGGGAATTGCGATGCAAGCGTTCCCCTATTCTCTATCTTTTGAAATACTGAAAGCCGAAAGGGTCTAACAGATCCTTAGCTCCTCCCTTGGGTCACTTTTCATACGACTGGTCCTATGACCTGGTGCTGTTCCTATAAATTCTTTCGGGGTTTTGTGATTTGGGAAATCGTGATGCAAGCGTTCCTCCTTTCCCTTTCGAATCCCCAGAACCCAAAAGCCCGCTATCATCTAGATCTATGGTCCAGATCTTTGACTTGATCAATGACTTGGATTAAATACTGACATTCTACCTTTTGGGATTTCTGGCGAGGTCTTCACTCCTATTCCTCTGATGTCTAGAACCCCATTGGCCTTAGATCTTCACCACGCGTCCCTACAAATGGGTGGTCCATATTCTTTCGGGACTCCTCCTCCCTACCACAAGACCCTGTCCGGTGACCTAGGGCTCATTCACAGAGCGCATTGGGGTTTCGCGTACTGGGATTTCGCGACTGGCGAAGACGAGGGGTCCTGCCCTTGGGTTTCCCGAGTGCCGAAACGCCGAAACCTATTCACGCTAAACTGATTCAGGGTTTCACATATTAGGATTTTGCGACTGGCGAATACGAGGGAACTTGCCCTTGGGTTTCCTGGGTGCTGAAATGTAGAAATGCCAAAACCTATTCACGCTAAAGCGATTTGGGGTTTCGCATATCGGGATTTCACGATTGGCGAATACAAGGGAACTTTCCCTTGGGTTTCCTGGGTGCTGAAACACCGAAACCTATTCACGTTAAACTGATTTGGGGTTTTTCATATCGGGATTTCGCGACTGGCGAATATGAGGGAACTTGCCCTTGGGTTTCCCAGGTGTCGAAACGCCAAAACCCATTCACGCTAAACCGATTCAGGGTTTCTCATATCGGGATTTCATGACTAGAGAATATGAGGGAACTTGCCCTTGGGTTTCTTGGGTGTTGAAACACCGAAACCTAGTCACGCTAAACCGATTCGGGGTTTCTCATATCTAGAATTCGTGATTGGCTTATACGAGGGAACTTGCCCTTGGGTTTCCCAGGTGATGAAACACCGAAACCTATTCACGCTAAACAGATTTGGGGTTTTTCATATCAAGATTTCGTGACTGGCGAATACGAGGGAACTTGCCCTTGGGTTTCCTGGGTGCCGAAACACCGAAACCTATTCACGCTAAACTGATTTGGGGTTTTGCATATCAGGATTTCACAACTGGTGAATACGAAATTACTTGCCCTTGGGTTTCTTGACTGCTGAAATGCTGAAACGCCGAAAACCTAAGAGAATCACTCTCTCTTGTACAAGGTTTCTAGACTCAGATCACATGATCCTTTAGTAGGTTCTTGGGTAATTACCCATAGGCTTGGTGACCAGACTAAAAATCCTTCCTAAATCATCGATCTATGAACTCTGTGACAGGGGTGAAGTAAACTCATGGGTTTACTAAAACGATAGTCTTTTCAAGGAACTCACTCTGGATTTGGAATGCAAGGGAACTTTCTAGAAGGAGGTTCCTTCGGGGAAATCAAACCAGGGCATAGCGTGAGTCAAGTAAATGGGACAGATCTCAAGGAAATGGACTCATAATATGAACTTTTTCATTCTATATATAAATCGATTATGGTCATATAAGTATAAGCATGCATCCATTATTTTCGATCAAAACACTAGGCAAACACTTCTATATAGAAACCATTTATGAGTGTACAAACATGAGAATGCGTTCCAGGATATTCAATTCAAGATACAAGATATAAACACTTATCAGAAAACACTAGGTGTGACGTGACTGCTGAGAGGGGTGCTCATTTCCACCCAACCGTAGGCTCAGTGACTCCAAACAGATTTACCACTAGACACTCCCGAGCTAGACCACGATGCTTGAGGTTCAATTTTCTACTTCCAGGTCAATGGAAGTCAAGGATGAAGGTTACTCTCCTTCTCCTCTGTTCATAAATCCCTGTGTTTCCAGAGTTTCTCCAATTCTTCCCTGCGATCCCTATCATGGGTGTTCTCTCCCCTTCCTTACCACACTTCCTCTCTTTCCTTTTCTCTGCAAGATTGTGTGTGGCGCAAATTTCCCCGTCTATGGTCAGGTCTGGCAACTGTTACAGATGGGTAGTTCACCCCCATCCCCTCATTAACTCTTGAGGAGCCTCCCCACCTACCAATCTGACGGTAAATCCATTCGGGTGTCAGAGAGTTTCTTTGGTCTTTGAGCAAGTAAAACCAGTACGGTACTGGCTCGGTGGAAGTTAACACAACCATTCCAGGTCCCTTCCACCACCTCTCATTAGCCATCGTGGTCTCGTTTAGCACATCCCCCTCCCAACAACCATGCAACACATATTCATAACATAATTTACATTCATTGACCTTTTATAAAAAGGTACATCAAATCAAACATTCACGTCTTTGAGTTTGCCATAGTTCATGGCCAATATAGTTATTTTTATAGACTGGGGGAAATAGGGTGTTACATTAGTGTTGAATCTGTTAAGATCTGATCTGTTTCATCAGGTTAAGTGTTGTTATATGCCATATCTGGTTGAATACTGCGATGTGCTGTAATTAGGGTTTAACTGCGCTATAACTAAGAATTGAATATTGATAAATATAACTGCTAAATGCTTTGTTAAGTGATTAGAATCACAGATCTGTGTCGCAGCTAAGGTTGTAGCCATTGGAGTCATGCAACCACCCCTGCCTCTACCTCGGGTGAGACTTCATATTCTTTGCAGGTGTTGCCGAAAGGGCTGGTAGTTAGGATTTTGTTGGTGCGTTGTTGTAGCATTGAAACCTGGGTCTGTCCCTGTGCCAACACAAGCCCAGTACCCATCAGGTTATATGTGAATGTAAAAGATTTTTTAGGAGTCAAATGGATAAGACTCAAGATGATAATGTTCCAACTCAGAAATTAGGGCTACTATGGACAAGCAATCAAGGTATTGACTAAATTCAATCAGTAAGTGGAAGTAAGTATGAATAAAGGGAAGACTTCAATGAGAGGAATGTAGAGGTTGTTGTAAACATTAGGTCTACAGAAAATCTAGGGAAGAAAGACTCTTAACACAAGATTTTCTTGAGTTCAGAACTTAAGGACACTAAAGAAACATCATGATAATATAATATTCAAACATACATCATAATATCACCACAACTATTAATGTGAATCATTCAAAGCATGAACACTTTAGCATCATAAGCAAATAAGCTAGAAAGAGAAGCTGATTTCTATTAACCAAGATGTCTCAAATCAAGTACATAACCACTTCACAGTAACTTCATCAAAATATTATAGTATAAGGGAGCCTTTCTCAACCATTCGAACCTACTCAAGAATTTCACCTATCTATTTATAACAAAAAGGGAGGCAATATGTTAGGGTCCTAACCCGCACATAGGTAGAGCAATATATTTGGATGTAATAAAGGTCAATATTAATAAGGCCTTTCAATAAAATAGAATAAGATGGATGTAAGAAGACCTAATACAAGCTTTCGCTTCTAGAAGGATCTTCCTCTAGATGCTTCTCTTGATAGACATATTTAGTATAAATAAGGGTCGAGAGTATGAAAACCCTAGCTTGGAGATTATTGTAATAGAGTGCTACTCGACTGGAGGTTGCCCCCCTCGAAGAGGCCCGTGAACATTGCTTTCTAAATCAAAGTGTTATTTTTGTTGTTGTTCTTATATCATTTTTGTGTTATTATGGAGATTATGTTGGTTATATTACTGTTATTCTGCCATTTCTAGCATTTTATTTCTATTCTGCATACTTTTTATATCTGGTATATTACAAGTGGTATCAGAGCACTTTCCCTGGCAGAAATTGTGGGAAATGTTTTTCAGGGAAGAGACGTATTCCAATGTCTTTAAGCCATAGAGATCTCTCATTACATGCATAATCCTGTGGTTGAGGGATTCATACATGCAGGAAATACAAGTGGTTCTTAAGCGCACATCTGTTAGCCACCCTTGTAACCCCTGTTGGTACCCCTTCGAGTGGTAGCGCATCAGCCAACACCTATGTATGGATCGGCCTAGACTTCCTGAAGCCCTCTTTAGATAAAATGATTGGCTTCCTGACTGCTATAGTGCCACTGAGAATAGTACTCGGGAAGATACTCTCTAGTACCTGGGTAGTTGGGTAGTATGGCTAAGGGTACGGTCTATCCTCCTTAGTTAGTGCCTTGAGATATTGGGCCGAATACTACTATTGGACCCTACACGTATATCAGAGAGCTATAGCACAGGGCAAACCCTTGTTTGTAGAACCCTTGAATACCTAACCCTTGGGGGACAGAAACATAAACAAATTAACACAGACAGGATCTATTGTTGCACAACTGTGTTCAGGTTGCCAAGTAAATACACATTTCTTTCTGGTTAAGCATTTGGGGATTTCATCATTGCAGTATTCTTTAGACCGGATTTCACCATTATTTGAGACCTATTCCATTGGATTCATCTCTTCTCCCTTATCACATTCATCCATATCATTTTTCGGCAATTTTTTTTTACCCCACCCGCCCCTTTCAATTCACCCATCCTCATGGCCCATACCCGTAGCTAAGACCTGGAGGCTCGCTTCAACACCTTGTAATCTAGTTTCCTCAATACCCAAAAAGAAGTGAAACAACTCAGTGCTACTGTTGCCTCCATCGATACATCCATCAATACAACCATAAATATATCCATGCAATCCTCAATGGAGGAAGTCAAATAAGAACTGACCACCTAGCTTGAATCTGTCTTTACATCACTCTGCACTAAACTAAAGATCCCTACAAATGACCCTTTCCCTGACGCACCTCCAAAGACTGAAGGTGAACATTCCTCCCATTCCCATACCTTTCAGCACCATCACTTTCAACGTGACCTATGCCTTCCGTGGGTGGATGTGACCAAATTTGATGGCTCAGACCCCACTGGTTGGGTAACCCAAATGGAACATTATTTCTCTTTATACGACATTACAGATGACTTGGCCAAACTCTGGTATGGTGTTCTCCATCTAGATGAAGAAGGCTGGCAATGGTGGCAATGGAGAAAAAATTCCTATCAAGGGTATATTGCTTGGACCCAATTTGTGACTGAGCTTTATGAACACTTTGACACTGACACCAACCATTTGGGCCATTTGAAAAATTTGAAACAATCATGAACAATAGAAGACTTCATAGCTGCATTCGAGTGCCTGGATTTTTGAACAGAGCGCATGACTAATGCTTTATTTCGAGAGTGTTTTATCAGTGGCCTCAAGGAGGAGATTTGGGCCCATGTCCTCATGGCTCGACCTTCAAGTTGGGTCGAGGCTACTAAAAAATATAAAGAAGCACAACAAGTTGTATCCTCTCAAAACCATAAACCCTCCTTTATCCCTCGCCCTAAACCCGTAAACACCACTACTCCCTCCGCCCCATTAAAGATCCAAAAATTGACCAAGGCTGAAATGGTTGAACGCCAACTCAAAGGCCTTTGTTATAATTGTGATGAAAAATATTTCCCGGGCCACAAATGTAAGGAACAAAATATTTTTATGGCCATCTCTGAGGATATTTCAGAAGAGGATGTTGAAACTCCCCTTATGCATGAGTCACCTGAAATCACTGACATAACCCCTCCCTCCGACCCTCCCGAAGTGGAATTGATCATTTCCCTCAGTGCTCTCACTGGCTTCTCTGCCCCCCAAACCCTCAAGTTAATCGGTTACATCAAGCATTAGAAGGTCACCATTTTGGTTGATAGTGGAAGCACCCATAATTTTATTCTTCGCCACATTGCCCAAGAAACCCATTGCTACATCCATGTTGTCAACAATTTCCAAATCATGATTGCCAATGGTGGTTCCATGAAATGTGGAGGGCACTGTGAAAATATGTGTCTCCAAATTGGTGACTACCACCTAAAATCCTATATGTTTGTTATCGACATGGGAGGTTGTGACATTGTGTTGGGTGCATACTGGCTAAGGACTTTGGGTTCCATTCTCATGGATTTTAAGGAATTAACCATGCAATTTGACCAAGAAGGCCACCAATATAAATTCCAAGGCATCATTGTTGGTTCACCTGAGGTCATTAGTTCCCATCACATGGAAAAGATGCTCAAAAAAGGTCATTCTGGTGTCATTGCCCAACTCCATGCCATACAAGCAACAGAGACACCCCCGGTGCCGCAAGATCTCCAAGTCCTCCTTTATAAACATCAAATGGTATTTTCCACTCCCCAAGGACTCCCTCCTTCCTGTGGTGTTCATGATCATTCCATTCCCCTTGTACCCGGAAGCCTTCCTCCCAACATCCATCCGTATCGCCACCCCTTTTCACAAAAAAATGAAATTGAGAAAATGGTCTAGGAACTCCTTACTGCAGGTGTTATCTACCCTAGTATGAGACCTTACTCTTCTCCTGTAGCCATGGTCCTAAAGAAAGAATGTTCTTGGAGAATGTGTCCTGACTTCCATGCCCCTCAACAAACTGACCATTAAAGACAAATTTCCCATTCCTGTCATTGATGACCTCCTGCATGAATTGAGTGAAACTCAATTCTTTACTAAACTTGATCTTCACTTGGGCTATCACCAGATACATATGAAAGAGGTAGACATTCCCAAGATGGCATTTTGAACTCATGAGGGCCACAATGATTTTTTGGTCATGCCCTTTGGCTTGTGTAATGCCCACTCCACCTTCCAAAGCCTCACAAATCATGTCTTCCATCCTTTTCTCTGTCATTTTGTCTTAGTTTTCTTTGATGATATCCTCATCTATAGAAAAACCTAGACAAACCATCTTACTCATGTGGATCAAGTTCTCCATCTACTTGCTCAGCACCAAATTTTCCTGAAACAATCTAAATGTGCCTTTGGTGCCTCAGAAGTAGAATACTTGGGTCATCTGGTTGGCAAGGATGGCATCAAGGTGGATCCAAAAAAGATTGAAGCTATGCAATACTGGCCGCACCCAAAGACTCTCAAAATATTGTGTGGATTTTTGGGCTTAACAGGGTATTATCGCAAGTTTGTTAAGAATTATGGAAAGATTGTAGCACCTCTCACTACTCTCCTCAAAATGAACTCTTTCACTTGGACTCCAGTCACCGCTCAATCTTTCCAAACCTTGAATATGGCCATGTGCACCACTCCGGTTCTGGCCCTTCCTAATTTCACAAAGACCTTTGTGTTGGAATATGATGCCTCGGGGAAAGGAATCGGTGTTGTTCTTATGCAAGAGGGTCGACCTTTGGCCTTCACTAGCAAGCAACTATCTGAAAGGAATATGGGCAAACCCATCTATGAAAAGGAAATGTTGGCTATTCTGCATGCCATTGATATGTGGCGCCCTTATCTCTTGGGACAACATTTCCAAATTAAGACAAACCATCAAAGCCTCAAGTACTTTCTGGAACAACACATTTCCTCCTCCGAGCAACAAAAATGGGTGACTAAAATATTTGGATATGATTATGAGATCATTTACAAGAAAGGAAACGAAAATGCGGTGGTGGATGGATTGTCCCAAAAATATGAAGATGAAGGATCCCTTTTTTCTCTTTCCTTCATTATACCAGATTGGCTCCAAGCTGTTCGCCAGGAATGGCTACAAGATCCCAAAAGTTTGCATCTGATCCAGCAATTGCAGACCAATGCTCCATCTTCCCCAGGGTACTCTTGGCTCCAGGATGAGCTTCGATACAAAGTCTGTTTGTATTTAAGTAAACAATCAAAGCTTAAATCCATGGTACTTTCTGAGCTTCATGCTACACCCACAGCGAGGCACTCTGGGTTCACCAAAACCTATGACAGGGTCAAACGTTCTTTTTTCTGGGATGGTATGAAACAATACATCCATAATTTTTTCGCTGAATGTGATGTGTGTCAATGAAACAAGGGAGAAATAGTCAAATCTCCAGGCACACTACAACCGCTTCCGATCCCACCTTCTATTTGGAAGGATATCTCTATGGAATTTATCACTGGATTACCCAAATCGGGAAATAAATCAGTCATAATGGTGGTTGTGGATCGCCTTTCCAAGTATGCTCATTTTTGTGCTCTTCAACACCCATTTACTGCATCCATAGTGGCTCAAATTTTCATGGACTATGTCTTCAAGCTTCATGCATGCCGCACTCTATTGTTTCTGATCATGACCCAACTTTCACAAGCAATTTTTGGAAAGAACTGTTCAAGCTACAGGGCACCCAATTGCATCTCAGCACAACTTATCATCCCTAGAATGATGGTCAAACAAGTGTTTAGAAATGTATCTGAGGTGTTTTTCCTCTGAAAAGAAAAATTAGTGGGCTCAATGGTTACCCCTAGCTAAATGGTGGTACAACACTTCCTACCATACAACTACACACATGACTCCTTTTGAAGCAGTATATGGACAAAAGCCACCTTCAGTTCTCTCATACTTACCGGGTACCTCAAAGGTCTAGGCAGTTGACCAAACACTTACAGTTTGAGAGGATATTCTCCATACCCTCAAAGAGAACTTGGTCATGGCACAGAATCACATGAAGCAACAAGCAGATCAAGGTCGCTCTGAATGTCAATTTGCATAAGGGGATCAGGTGTTTCTGTGACTGCAACCATACAAGCAAACTTCCCTCAAGGCCGAGAATTGTCAGAAGCTAGCACCCAAATTTTATGGTCCTTATACACTTCTCAAGTGTGTGGGACAAGTGGCCTATCAATTAGCTCTACCCAGTCATTCGAAGCTACATCCTGTTTTTCATGTCTCATGCTTAAAGAAGGTGATTGGAACTAGGTTCCACATTCAAACCAACCTTCCCGAATTAGTTGAAGAAGGATCCATTTGGCTACAGCCAGAAGTAGTTTTGGACCAGTGTGAGCATCGCCTACGTTAGAGAACCTTCAAGGAAGTGCTAGTCTAGTGGAAAGATACAACTCCGGTAGATGCCACTTGGGAACTAGCTACCATTCTACAACAGTTCCACATCTCAAGCCTTGAGGACAAGGTTGTTTTTAAGGGGGCGGACATGTTAGGGTCCTAACCCGCACATAGATAGAGAAATATATTCGGATGTAATAAAGGTCAATATTAATAATTCCTTTCAATAAAATAGAATAAGGTGGATTTAAGAAGGCCTAATAGAAGCTTCCTCTTCTAGAAGGATCTTCCTCTAGATGCTTCTCTTGATAGACATATTTGGTATAAATAAGGGTCGAGGGTATGAAAACCCTAGTTTGGATATTATTGTAACAGAGTGTTGCTCGACTGGAGGTTTCCCCCTCGAAGAGGCCCGTGAACATTGCTTTATGAATCAAAGTGCTATTTATGTTGTTGTTCTTATATCATTTATGTGTTATTGTGGAGATTATGTTGGTTATATTACTGTTATTCTACCATTTCTAGCATTTTATTTCTATTCTGCATACTTTTTATATATGGTATATTACACAATAGTTGGAGGTGCGAGATGGCCTTCTTCCCATGAAAATATCTAAGAATTTATTCCATCTAACAACTTGACTAACAACCTATGCTATAAAATTGGAAAGTGTTGGTGACTGATCCAACCAGTCTTTGAAGTAACTTGATTTCCCTTTGGTGTGAAACTCCTTCTTTGCCATGTTTCCTTCAGGGGAATGTGGATGTCATCATGCTGCTAGATGTTGTCTCTACAATTCTCTCCATCATTAGCTATCCAAAAATTTGTTAGCACGACCCTCCTGGATTCCTGGTATCTGTTGGTAACATCTTTGGGTAGCACTCTGAGTAGCGCACTTTGTAGTGCCTTCACCAAATTTCATGAGATTCTATAGTGCAACCTCAAAACTAGACAAGTATAAAAGGTAACGCCAAACCTTCGTATCCTCTGTGAAAACTTTAGTCTCTGTAAGAATTTTTGTAGCGAATTTCGGTAGCGCCACTCTAGTGTACTACTTGTAGGATTCCGTCTCTGCCAGAAATTCGGTAGCGAATTTTGGTAGCGTCACTATGTATCCTGTCAAACCTTAGGTAACGCCATAATAATTCGCAGCACCTTCACTTGAACATATGCATAATTGGTAGCAACCTTGGGTAGTAGCAACATCATTAGTCTTAGGCGTTTCGACAACATTGTGGGTAGAAAATTGGTGGAATATAAAAAATAGACTATTCCATAGCACCATAGTGCTACATAATGTCTGCACTATTACTACCAAAGGGATTAATTCTTTGTAAAAACTACAAATCTCTGAATAGTAAGCACTAGAAGCCTGTATAGGTGGTAGAGGTAATGTTTCATCAATAGTTTATCCTCACAAAAAGGGACCATCTTAAAAAATGGAGCTCACCTTTCACCAGCTACTTCATTAACCTGACACTCTTTCTTGGAGAAGGAGGATCCTCCTTTGGCACAACAGGCTTCTTCCTTTTAGTAGTGACAAGCTTCCTCAATGGAGTTATTCTCTCATTGGATGTTGGTGTCTCCTTTTCAATAGAAGATTCAACCAATAACTGCAAGTTTCTTTGAGCCACTTCATCTTGAAAATGTTGCAACTCTACTTTGAGATTTTTGTTTTGAGACTGAAAGCCTTTGTTCTACCTATAAAGGCTTTTGACCTAACTATGGAGAGGCTGGTTCTTTCTTTCTACAAACCTTGCTAGGTCAAGAGTTTGGTTGTATCCATCCATGAGTTCTTTCATCTTAAACCTGTCAGACATGGATTCTTCTTTCAAATGAGCCACCTCCTTCCTAGTATCCCTAAGTTGCTTGATTAATCTTTTGAATGTCTAGTTGCTAGCTGGAGTAGGGACGTGAACAATCTCAACAAGATTTTTCATGGTTTTGTCTTCCTACATGAAAGGAATTACCTTATCTATCTCATCAAGCTTCTGGATGCCTTTGCCTTTATCTTTCTTCTTCTGTACAATGATTTCTTCTTTCTTCTCCACAGGCTTTCCAATGCCTTGGCTGTTATCTTTCTGTAGGATAGAGACTTTAGGTTGGGACTATTCTTCAACAGCCTCTTTAGAGGCTAATGCTCTTGTGAATGGATTTCTGACCTTTATGTTGGTTTTTGAAGGAGATGAGGAGAAGTGTAGCTTCTTCCCTTTCTTTGTTATAGGTTTAGTAGAAGAAGGGGCTTCTTCTAAATCTAGTGGAGGAGGGGGTGAAAGATATCTTTGTGGAGAAATACAAGCTTCCTCCTCAGTTCTTGCAACCTCCTTGATGATCTCTTCATATTGAAAAAGAACTCTTCCCTTTCTCTTTTTGCTAGTACCTACTTTAGCAGCACTAGTGGATGGTAAATGGCTTGCTATCTGCGACTGAGTAGTAGCTGCTATATCAAACTTGAAGTGAGAACCAATAACAAAATGTTCCCATGAGATGTATTTCTTACCCATTTCTTCATAAAATAGCATTCTAATTAATCCAAAGTGAAATATGCTAGTATCCAAAGCCTTAGACTTGGATTGAATCATGTCTGACATATTGCCTATGCTACTTAGCAAATAGTAGGGAATATTCATTTCAATTTTACCAGTAAAATGCAACAGAAGCCTTATATGCTATTGGCATAATGTATTGAACCTCCCTTCACACGTAAAGTACCTTTGAATGATCCTTAATATCTTGTCAAACTTCTTAATCAAATGATTTCTTGGCACACCTTTAGACAAATTACCAGCTTGATGTTAAGGCTTAAGGGAATCTTTGGCATAGGCTGCATTCAAAGCCATGGCATTAAACCATTTCTCACCTATGATTGGGATTCCTGTAGCAGCTGAAATAGAGGCCTCGGTCACCTCAAATTATAAATCCCCTACCTTGGTTTTTAGGCCATCAAAATGTAAGGCAGACTGCCTTGTCACCTCAGGATGACCTCTTTGCATATTTTGGCAGAAAGAGAGGCATCCCACCCTTTGAAAAAATTCTCTAGCCATGGGCTCTACCTCAAATATATGCATGTCCATAGGCTCGGTTCTGACCACCTTACCTCCCTTGTGTGACTTCTTCATCTAAGGATTCTCCATAGTTTAGGATAAGAGATTATTATGGCTATGGAGTGGTGATAACCAGGAGGACATAAAGTCAAGGCTCAAGTGGATAGAACTTCCCTTAAACCAAACTGGTTGCTAGCTAACTAAACTAGTTGTTCAAATCCCACCCTTGGATGTGTGCAGGTATGAACACTTATAAAATGAGAGGATACACCATAATTGGCTTTTGAAACTGGGTAGAAACAACCCGATTTAAGAGTGAGAAGAAGCAGGGGAACACAGTTGTTGAGTAACACCTCTAAGTAGCGCATCGATCATGCAGAGGATAGAAATTGCTTGGATGTTGTGATGTTAGTAGCAATGGTGGGCGGATGTATCAAAATTCCATATGTAGGTAATGAGATTTACAAGTTTGAAAGGAGGGAAGAAAATGATAGGGTGGCATGAGGAAAGATCTCCTCCAGCTATGCAGGATGAATAACCAAAATTCTGAGCGCTATCTTTCCTTTAAATTTATGTGCAGAGGAGGAAAACACAAAATACATGTGGACTAAAAGGAAGTTTGAAGCCCCAACAAGATTTTAGGAAGAAGTCACGAGCATATCGACCTCCGAATCTACCTCAACATCAGGTCTGGTAGCACTGTTGTTGTTGACTGGTCAGAACTGGGAGTTTGTGCAGTGCAACAATATTGAGGTTTTCAAAAATCACAAAATGTTATCAAAGCTCGTAAATATGAGATCTTGAAAGCATCTTTTAACCAACTCCTGGCGCTGAAAACAAAGAAGATATGACATCAGCATTGTAATCATAAATCATGGTAGAATATGATGAATGAGAAATGTGCTATGGAAACTCCTGATGAGTTGACAGTGCTTCATTTCAAAAAATGATTGGACAGGTAAGCAAAGGACAACACGGCAGGGCTACAAGGGCATGAGTGAGGAAAATGGCCTGTCAAATCAAGCTAATCATGGAGTGAATTGATCCTAGTGGCAAGTCATGAGGGGGATCAAAGATAAATCATGAAAAAAATGGTCCTAAGTCCAAATTTGAATGAGGATCAAAACACAAGTCATGACTCAATACTTTATTTATCAAGGGGGTCCTAACAAACACACTTTTAAAAGGGTCGAATTAAACAAAATTAAAATCTAAGTCTTAGAAAAAGATAAAACTAAAGGCTAAAAACCCCAGGCAACTTAGTTCGATAACTTGGCTCCATAGGGGATGGCATGCCTCCTGCGGGCTGCCAAGAATAAGTAGATTTAGTGCCTTATCCTAGGGCCATGGGTGTTATAACCCTAATTTGCACCAGACATGCTTACCTGGCATCAGGCCATCTCAGATTCCTTCTTTTCCAAAACAATGTTGAACAACTCTTTAAAAACCTCTTTTATAAGGGCTCACACACCCTACTCCATTATTGCATGCATGTACACGCTAGCTAACCTAAAATAGTCTGCGTGTACCTACAAAAGCACGAGAAAAGGAAAGTTGTCGACAGAACACACAGCTTTGGGTGAGTTAACTGAAACTCCCAGCCATGCATGGCCGAGGGTTCCTCCAAATACCTAACTTCTTCTAGCCTATAAAAGAAGGGTTAGGGGTCTCATTTGGAGGAGGAGAATAATAGTAAAGAAACTCTACCCAATTGCACATTCCCATTGTCCCAACCCTTTAGCCATCCTTGTGCAAAGAGAGATACAGAGAAAATAAGTTGAAGGACATTTGAAGAGGAGCCCAGGATCAGGGTCGTGGAGCGGTGGATGGTCTCAACATTGTAAGTTGATTCATTAAAGTTAATAATAAAGAAGTCTTTTCCCATCCCACTATATGAGTTCTTCATAGTTTAGTGAATATATGTTTGAATATCTAACCCATTAATCTATAGAACAAATGCATGTAGGGTTTGTTTCTTGTTTTGTATGCAGGTCAGTCTTGGGAGGATAGCTGCTAACAAGCGATCAAGCGTGAAGAAGGATTGACATCGAACGTCTGGAACAAGGTATGTTTGTTTAACCATGTATTTGCTTAAAATAAATGGGGATTAGGTCTGGGATGACGATAGAAAGTAGGATTCTTTCGGTCTTATCTGCATGCATAATATAACCCTAAATGCTAGTCCATAGGGGGATTTCCCACCACAACAAAATTGGTGACTATACTGGGGAAGTCTTTAGGGTTCCTGGGAATATTTTTGGGTATTTTTAAAAGACTATTTTTCTTTCCTGTTTTTTGAAGTTCCTGCAAAGTCTGAGCTAATAGAGATTCTGGTCTTCCATACCAGCTATCTCTATTTCTTTGCTTGATTGTAAATTTTTTTTTTGAGACCCAGAGAGGTACACATGGCTTGCATAAGGTCTGCACGCATGTACCCGTACCCTACTTTCTTATAGCCCGCATGTAAATGCTAGTTGAAGAAGTAATAGTAGCATGTATGATTCTAGAAAATTTTTGAGGCAATCATCCTCTTCCCTGTCAGAATCAGTCATTCTCAAGGGTTTTATAGAACTCTTTCTAGTCTTGGTTGTTTGCAGTCTATAGCTTAGGGTTCACCTCAGATTGGTTTGTTTTACAAATTTTTCCTTACATTGTTTTCTTTTTCTTGTTAAATAAAGTGCCTAAGACTTCAAGAGATCCTGATTCTTAGTATCAGTGGTCCCTTCCTGGTTTGGATTGTCTGTTTTTATTTGTTTCAGAGTTTTAGAGATACACATAGCCTGTATAAGGCCAGCACGTGTGTACACGCCCTCTGGCTCTACACAGATCACGTGCACATGCTTGTTGTTGAATTATCAGCAGTGTGCTTGTGAAGGATAGTTTTTTTTTAGGGTGAGGTAGTCATCCTTTCCCTTGACAAGAGTTATACCTCTCAAGATTTTTGAATCTCTGTCCTAGCAGTCAGTAGCTTAGGTTTGATCTCAGCCATAGTTTTCTTTTTTCATTTAAAAGTTTTCATCAAAAATTTCTTTAGGGATTTTAGACAAGTGTGAGAGTCCTTTTTTAAGTTGCTAGTGTGTGATTTCTTGAAGTGATTCTTTGCGATTTGCGATTAGGCCAGAAGTTTTTCTTGGTTTTTGACTTGTTGATATTTTTCCTTTTTGCTTTGTGAGCATTCAAATAAAAAAAAAATTCTTTCATTTCTTTGTTTGGTTGAAAAGTGTTGTTTTGCATTAGTAACCAGGGAAAAGTCTTTTCTTTCATAAGTTCTTGGTAGTTTACTTATATCATAAGTAGCTTGTAGTCGATTGAAATCTTGCTTTGAGTTTGCTGTTCAAAGACCTAGAAAAATTTTTAAAATTTGAAAAGTTGTTTAGAATTTGTGTTAAGTGAAGGCTTTTGTTTCCAACTTTCTGTTTCTTTTTTAATTTCATCTTTCAAATGTCACTAGTTTTACTTTCATACCCTTTGACATAAGACAAGCCATAAAATTAACACTAAATCTAAAATTCATTAGACTTTTATGTTTGTAGGGTTAACCAACTAGTTCAGGATTAGGGCCTTGGATTAGGTTGGAGAGGAAACTCTTCAAGGCCATTAAAATCAAACATTGAAGTCTGAGTTAGGGAGTGTCCAAGTCGAGTATCGTGAAATTTATCTGGGACCCCCCTCTAACACAGGGGATAAAAACGAGGTCGCATGCGGAAAGGTAACGGAGATAACCCCTCCAAAGCTGGACCAATCGTAGTGGAGAACACATATAGAGGGCTTGTCTTGGGATTCCATCGATTGCATTTTCCACAGAGCTTCGTGGGTCTCGAATCCATTCGAGGTCCTCATTTGTCTTCTAGACCAGTTTCTCTCGATACCCTTGACAGGTTTCAGGCTCGATACCCTGCTCATTGTGGTCTACCCAACTTTTGACTATACCCGCCTGGTGATTGTTCGTGCGCTGGAAACCTAGTTGCCTATCTTTTTTAGGGACATACACAGGTGACTACGGGGATATACCAAGGTACCTAGGACATACATTGGGCCACGCTTTGTAGAGTATACCCAGAGGGTGCTTCCATGTTCGAGTTTCACTGGCACCGGTAAGTTTCTCTAGTGTTAGTTGTTGTAACTATTCTTCCAATTAATTTAGTGTTTGTCTATCTTATCTTATAGAGACTTTTTTAGTGTGTGTTGTTTTTGAACGACTAGAATGCCCTAGAGTGTCTTTGATCTTCTTACATAGTGGAGGATCATGAGATCCGTCGGTCATGAAGGCTTCTTGGCCTGCCACCGTTTACACTGGAGCCACCCCTGCCACCACTAAGGTGAAAGCTAGACCAACAAAGGTCTTTTGAAGCGACTAGGTCACAAGAAATTGTGCTCGACCAACATCTAGAGGAATCGACCATTTTAGACCTTGGAGCGAAAGATTTTGGTCTAGTTGAAACCTCCACCACTGATATTTTGGCACCCACCATTATAATAGTTCATCCTTACGAGTGCCAGACAGTGTCTCACACAACAATGGAAACAAATGTTGTTACTCCTTCTGGGAATTCTTCAATTCCCACTATGGTTGTCACCATAGGAGAGTTTCCACCTCCTAACCCACCATCACCGGTCCAAGCCACCATGGTCTCGACCACCTCTACATCACACAGTGGTCCGATCCTATCTCTGGCGACATCCACAACCCCTTTCACACCAAGTGCGATAGGACCTTCGTTCTCATACAGGATGCCTAGTCCAGGTACAAGTCCTGTAATTTCCTACTCCACTTCACAGACTTCAGGTTTGGGGGTAGGGAGCTCTAATGCTCCTCTGCAAGGCCACATGGGGGGCACTTCCACTCCCTTTAATTCTTTCCCTTACATAGGAGGTCATATACCTCCTTCGTCCCCTTCGCTCGGTGGCACACACTAGCCATCTGTTGGGCCGCCTGTGCACCATAGTTTATTTGGAGAAGGAAGTCAAGGACCCCCTTCACATAATATGTCGATAGGTTCGACACCATTTTATTTGTTCAGTGCATTTGGTAACAACGCCTTCTCGTCCGCTGCTTTCCTGACTGGGGGCAATCCCGATTTCAAACAACCTATTCCTATGTAGGGTACTATTATTGCACAGGGGGCACACCCGGGAACTTCTTCTACATCAGGGCCTTGGAATTCTTGGTAGGGATCTGTTCCCTCGTTAGGAATATCGATCTAGGGTAATTCTTTTCACAATCAATGGAACCCCAGACAAAGTACTATGCCTATCCCCACTGGACCGACATGGGGCAACCCTTCCCAAAGTCCTTCGAATGTAATTCATGCCCAACCATCTATGTCCTATTTTTGAAATCAGACGATGATGTCTCCTCACATGAAAAATCCATACTCTAGCCATGGCCATGGTTTTTACCAGAACCCAAGCTAGCAGCCGAAATTTTCCTGGCAACTTGGTGCTAGTCAAACTCCAGGTCCCTTTTTCCCCGGTTATCACCAACAACCCAAACTTCCTTTCCTAAAAACCTTGCATTTTCCAGACTTGACATGGTTGTTGAATGACCCTATCTGTCATGATCTGCGTTGGCCTCCTATGCCGACGAAGTTTCCTTCAGAGATCCCAAAGTTCGAGGCCAAGCCTAATGAAGATCCATGAGATCATGTGACTACCTTCCATCTTTGGTGCTCATCGAACTCGTTGAAACATGACTCCATATAGTTGCGATTGTTTCAACATACTCTCATTGGGAGTGCCATGAAATGGTACATCTAGCTCGATCGCTCAAGATACTCTTCCTTCAATGAACTGGCGATTTCTTTCCTAAACCATTTCTAGTTACTTGTGAGATACAACGTTGTCACCGAATTGTTGGTCAATTTCTCACAAACAAAATCAGACCATATCTCTGATCACATCCGAGAATGGAGACACCGAAAAAGTTTAATTAAGGTACCAGTCCCACCAACATTCTTGCTTGAGTGGTTCCTTAAGTCTTTGGTCCCACAGTTATCTAAAGACATCGCGATGTCGGAAGTATTTTCTGAAGAAGACACCATCATGAGAGCTCAACAACTTGAGCTAATCTATTCTCAGTCTGGTTTATTATATGAGGTCTTTCCAGATGCACCACGCTCAATATTTGATAAAATGAGACAGAGATATGGACCACATGCCAATGGTATTGTTGGTTCAACACAAACAAAGCCCGTTGAGGAATTGACGAAGCAGTTGCATTAGTTGTCTATACAACACACAGCGGCCAACCAAACTATTTCTTTGGATGCTCCCCCTACCAAAACGTCAGATGTACACACAGTGCAATCGGGTAATCCAAAGGCCACCCAACAGCCTGAAGGAAAGAAAAAACAATGAAAGAAGTGTAAGGGGGATAAAAAACCTACCGATAATGCTGGTAGGGACAACAGTGAGAAACGAAAGGCAAGGTATCCATGAAAATTGTGTGCGGAAGACCACCCGACCCATCTATGTCCTTGTCTTGTAGAAGCCCAAATGTTTGTGAACAAGAGCCTGTTATGTTAACCAATCCATTTCAACATGGGAAAAATCTAACCCAAGCCTCTGCAAGCACGGAAGGGGGAAGCCAAGCACCCTCTCTGTCTTCGAACAACCCTGGATCCATGAATGTATATATGGTGAAGGGTGATGCTTTTATATTGACTAGAGCGCATGACTATAGTAAACCAAGAAATTCTGAGAAGGGCAAAGAAGCTGAACTCCCATCTCTTCCTCTACAGTTTGAGAAGATGTTGGGTGAAACAATGACATGCATCCCCAAAGGCACGTTCAAAAAATCTTCTCACAACCCAAACATGAGGGTCGCCCAGAACTATTTTGTGGTGGAAGATTTATCACAAACCCCTTGTGCGATGACTGCTTTGGAGGTCCTCCAAAGCTACCCTTCCCAGAGGAAAACCTTGTTAACTTCTTTAGGATCTACCAAGACTTGTAATCCAGGTACGATCATGCTGGATACAACCGACCTAAAACCTCATCTGCCTTACTACATAGCATTTCAGATAGTAGTGTCTTATCCCACGAAAATTTTTACTCAGAATATCTTCCACATGGTGGTTGATGAGGGTGCCTCGACATGTGTTATGTCATTGGCATCTTGGAAGGTCGTTGGCTAGCCTGTTTTGTCTCCATCACCTACTCTTCTTACTGCTTTCGATGGTCATTCGTTCTGACCACATGGTATCATTCCCTCTTTCCCAATGCAGTTAGGAGGGAAGACCGTGTGTGTTGAGGTAGAGGTAGTCGATGCACCCCTTGACTATAACCTTTTGTTAGGGAGGAGTTGGACTTATTCCATGCAAGATGTGGTTGCTACATTTTTTCGGGTCTTGTTGTTTCCACACGAGGGCCGGATTGTGACCATAGATCAATTATCTTTCTCCAGACCTGACCCTTCATTGGGGGCATCCATGGTCCCAATGATTTATAATCCTAAACCAGGCGTGGTCAATGTAGGGGTTGGTTTGTGCACATATTTGATGGGTACCTTCGATTACCCGCCCCCTCAAGGTGATATCAAGTTTATATCCAGTCACCATAAGGTTGAGATTTTTCAAGTTTCGTCATTCCTCATGACTTACTTCAATGACCCGTGGATACTTCCTTCCCCATCAACCACGATGGATGGGACGGGGCATCGGGGCATGTCCATGCCCTTGTCTACAACTGAAGTAGTGTACTCTTTAGTCCAAAAAGCTTTAGCCAACACTGATCCAACTCCTACACAAGAGTTTGATCCACTTCTAGAGCCTATTTGGGCTCAGGGTTCTCTCACTGACACCGATTCATTAGACTTAGTCTTTCCCTCTGATGAAGCTATAATTGAAGCAATGACTAGTCCATACAAACCCTGGGAAGATCTTCATCACAGATCATACTTCCTCCCAAAGTTAAGCAGAATCGAAGCCAGAGAATTCACCTTGACTATGATGGGAGATAGGTCTTGTCCTATTAATCCCTTCGCTACACATGAGGTTTATGATGAGGGTAATATGGCAACTATCGCTGAAACCTCACCGGTCAATATCTCCCGAAACCCTGGTGTCATGGAGAATGTTTTCGTCAGAGCTGACTGCTCCCCCAGAGAGATTCAAATATACATAGATCTTTTTAAATAATTCCGCGACGTTTTTTCCTGGTCTTATGAGGAAATGCCAGGCATCGATCCAAAAATAGTTGAACATGAAATCACAACTTATCCAGATGCCAAGCCTAACCGGTAGAAGCTTCATCCAGTTAACCCTAAGAAAGCAACATCCATTAAGGTTGAGGTTGAGAAACTTATAAAAGCTAGTTTTATCTATCCTATCCATTTGACCCAATGGGTGTCAAACCCCGTGCCAGTCAATCAAAAATAAGGCAAAATTCGTGTATGTACAGACTTCCGTGATTTGAACAAGGCCTGTCCCAAAGATAATTTTTCCACACCATTCATCGACTAGATCATTGATGAATGTGCCAGTTGCGAGGCCTTCTCTTTCATGGATGGTTTTTTGAGATATAATCAAATACAAATCAAACCCGAAGACCAGCACAAAATGACATTTATTTGTCCTTGGGGTACATTCGTGTATCGTAAGATGCCTTTTGGTCTAAAAAATGCTAGAGAGACCTTTCCGTGGGCCATGTCTTTTCTTTCCATGACCTCAAGCATATAGTCGAGGCCTATTTAGATGATTTATCATCTCGATCTCACAAGAGAACGGATCATCCCACACACCTTCGACTATCTTTGAGCGTTGTCGCTACTTCCAGATTTGCTTGAATCCAAACAAGTGCAGCTTTTGCATAACATTAGGACGTTTGTTAGGTTTCATAGTGTCAACAACAAGGATCATGGTTGATCCTCTCAAGGTTGAGGCAATAATTCAGTTGCCCCCCCCATGCACAATCCTTCAACTTCAAAGTCTACAGGGCAAGGAGAATTTTTTAAGATGTTTCATCGCTAACTATGCCGAGATCACCAAGGGATTTATGCGCTTACTTAAGAAAGACATTCCTTTTTATTGGGATGAGGCCACTCAACGCTCTTTTTACACATTGAAACATGCACTCACAACTACCCCTCTGCTCCGACCACCTAACTATAACAAGGATTTCTTATTATATTTGGCTGCAGAAGAGTCAACCATTGGCATGGTCCTAGTTCAGGAAGATGACTATTTCTTAGAATATGTCATCTATTACCTGAGTCGAGGCCTTGTAGGACCGGAACTCAATTATTCTCATATCAAAAAACTTGCGTTGGCAGCAGTCCATGTTGTTCAACGGTTCTGTCATTATGTTTTGTTTCGCAAGACCATTGTCATTGCTATCATGAATCCATTTAAGTACATGTTGACATGAGGGGTAATAGGCAGAAATATCAGTAGATGGATATTCATCCTCCAGGAGTTTGACTTAGATTTCATTTCAGTGAAATCCAAAAAGTCACTAGTCTTCGTAGAACTTATTTCGGAACTTCCTGTTGAGTCAGGTGATCTTGTGCCTGAAGAGTCGCCTATCAGAGGAGATATGTTTTTTATCATCTCTTCGGATCCCTGGTATGGAGATATACTTATCTATCTCCATACTTTGAAGTGCCCCACCTCTTCTTCTCGTGATGAGCGTCGACACATACGCCATCAGGCTAAGAATTATCTCATACTCGATGATACATTGTATCGGAGAGGTGTAGACTGCATCCTACGCCGATGTCTCACTCACAAAGAAGCAGTTATCATGCTTAACGATTGCCATACCAGAGCCTATCGTGGTCATTTTTCTAGGTTGGCAACAACCCAAAAGATTCTACGAGCAGGTTACTTCTAGCTGACACTTATCAAATATTGTATTGAATCGATCAAGAAGTGCCACCCGTGCCAAATCTTCTCTCAGAAGACGAGGGCACATCCCACTCCCATGTTTCCTGTCATCACAGTTGGTCCCTTCACCAAGTGGAGGATTGATTACACTACATGTAACCCTCCTTCAGCAAGGGGTCACCGCTATATCATCATAGTTGTAGACTACTTCACAAAGTGGGTTGAAGCTATGCCAATGTTTAAAGATGATGGAGAGACTGCAGCTCTCTTTTTATTCAATCAGATAATAGCAAGGTTCAGTGTCCCGAGGGAGATTGTCACTGACCATGGCAGTCACTTTCAAAAATAGATGATGACTGAGTTAACATCAAATCTTGGGTTACGGCGAGAACATTCATCACCCTACTACCCCCAAGAAAATGGTCAGATGGAAGCTGTAAACAAATCTCTTAAGACCATCCTACAACAAACAATCAACTCAGCCAAGTCAAATTGGCATTTGATGTTATACTCAGCATTATGGGCCTACCAAACGTCTGTTAAGACTGCAACTGGTTTCTCACCTTTTCAACTCATATACGGTCTGGAAGTAGTCTTGCCTATCAAATTTCAGATCTCGTCCCTAAAGTTGGCAATACAATTATTACCAGACACTTCTCCACTTGAAGAACGATTAGTATACCTTTAGCAGCGCAATGAGCAGCGTCGTGATGCAACCATGGCCAATGAGGCTCACAAACATAAATTCAAGTGTCAGTATGATAGGTTTGTTCATCCTCGGATTTTCTCTTAAGGTGACCTTGTCCTGGTCTATGACCAAGATAAGGACCCCCTAGGGGCAGGAAAATTCAAACCCATGTAGTTCGGACCTTTCATTATAAAAGAGGTTTTAAAAAAGGGTTCTTATCGTCTGGTTGACTTTGAAGGGAATGCTTTGGCGGAGCCTAGAAATGGGCTCTACCTCAAGAATTATTACTCATAGGAAGGTCACCGTGGGTAACTTTTTGTAACATATGTATAGTCTTTGTACTATTACTTTCTAGTTTCTTTTAGTGTTATGGACGTGTTGTTGATGTTATCTTTCATCACTGTGGTAGATGTCAAGTGATTCCGAGGTGTTCATTGGGTATGCAGATGGTGCTAGCTGACACACTCAGAGGCTTTCCTCCATAGCTTGGGTAATCTTTACACCTCAAGGCTAGTTATTATATTCCAGAGGTATATGCTTAGGTGACACCACAAACAATGTTGCCAAGTATAGTGCAGTTATTGAGTTGCTTCATGATGCTTTTTCATTTGGTATCTCTCATCTTTGGGTCTATCTCGATGCTCAACTAGTTGTGTCTTAGTTAAACAAAGTATATCGGGTTCATGATCCGACTTTACACCAACGATTCCTTAGGGTATTTCTCTTAGAACAAAACTTTGATTATATTACCTATTTTCATGTTCCTAGGAGATTAAACCAAGTTACAAATACTCTAGCTAATCAAATTTTAGATTGGCATCTTGCACACATATGAAAGAACATTCATATAAACATGTAAATACATTTTTTGCACACATGATCCATAAGACACAAAAGACATAAAAATCCATATATAATATCATAAAGTAACCAGAGTACATAGATGGATGCAAGCGCCTCAAAAATATGACCAATTATGAGTCACGAGGCTTATATCCTCAAAAAATATATACAATTAGTGCTTGTGGCACGTGAAATGTCTAGCTAAGGTCAGGGCCTGTGGGCCCTATTATACTGATCCACAGCGTTGGCTAAACGCTGAAACAACCGAACGCACGTCCGTGGTGCCCCCACTCCATGAGGTTTTTATAGATGGTGGTAGGTCCTCAATCTCTACCATAGGGACCGTGCGAGTGAGCGCAGTAAAGTTCTGCTCGACTCATCTCAATCTCAGCCTCCCCAACTGGAAGATCTTCTGCTACTGCTAGTCCCTCGATGGCGGCAGGTGCGACCCCTAGCCGAGGACGATGCATGTTCCTCGCACAGTTAGCTGGTTGCACTGGTCCCACATATTCACACAATGAACACATATCCGTCAAATACTCTGGTATAACAAAACAATGATATATAAAACAAAAACAACATAAAAATTACATATGTTTAACAAAAAATAAAAATAATGATGGAGACTTACCCATCACTCCTCGCTCCTCACCAGGAGGTACTGGTATCTCAGGATCCCTTGAAAAATCAATCCCTGTATAAGGGTAATCCTTGATAACTGGGATCTGCCACGATAGCCAAGCAAAGAAATCATCATCGAAGGACTCATTAGTCCTTGCACCACCCTATTGTGGCAGCAATACTATCCATCTACACATAGAAGGAAGAGAGGCTTGATGTCCCCATACCACTACTCAAGGACTAAAGCTAGAAACTCTCTCAAAGAAGAATGAGCACAGAACGGTCTCAAACCCAAAGTTCCTGTGTCCGCAAATGACAATCTGTCAACTACCTCTTCATACACTCAAGCAATGTGGTACTCCAATCAAATATTTGTGCATTTAGGCACTGGAATGCACAGTTCATCTTTGCTTGGGATGCCTGATGCAAAGCTGCAGAACCAATGATTCACCCAATAAGCAACACTATCGCTTGTAGAAATAAGTTTGTAATCTTGCTTATGGGCACCTATGAGCTTGAGTGGTCTGTATCATCCTCACAGTAAATACCTATCAATTCTGCTATGTTATGCAGCCCCGAAGGAAAAGTCCAGAAGTTGACTGGTTCCCCTCTCTGGGAGAGGCCAGTCAAAAAATAAATGTCCTCGATTGTGGGCACCAGTGACTACCCCTCTAACATGAATGCCTCTGCATCCGGATGCCAGTAGTCAACCAAGGCATTCACTAGCCTAGGTTGTGCTCTCATAAAAGGACATAAAAAGAAATTGAGTAACCTACATTGCATCAAGGCAGCCACAGCATTGGGGTCTTCCCTGACCAACTCACTAACCTCTTCATGCTCTCTTTCTCTCCAGTGGACATACATCCTGCAAAACACCAAGGTTAAGGAGGGTTAACCCTTGTTTTTTAAGTTTTTTTCCTTCAAAAAGGGGGTCCACACGGGTTGTAATACTGATAGTCGCGTGTACACACGTGCAGGGTTTACTCTGCCCGAATGTACATGTGGCTTGTCTGGAGACAGCCCATGTGGACCTAGGGATGACCTTTTAAAGGTTGACGCCCCCCCAAAAAATGAAACCTAAAGCAAAAAGAAAGACTTAAAATGCAAGATAGGAGAGTTTGTACTTACTTGGTCCAGAAGAAGTTCATTTCATCCACTGTAGCTCCTAGAATCAACACTTTTATCAAAGGGGGTATTTTGGCTCCAGAGTCAATTTCGAAATCAACAATAGTGATAATGAGCTGCCAGCTTCTATTTATAGACTTTTTGGCCTCTTTTTGTCACTTTTTTGGACTCCCTTCTCATTTTATTTAAACCAAAAACCATTTAGAGTGATTGAGGAGTTGCATGGGAGGGATATGATTGGGTATCGGGACAATTTTTTGGAGTTTTGGGTAATTTTCGACGGTCTGTGAAAAAAAAAAAAAATCCGAGGATCAACTTGAGCATGTAGGTTAGGTTTCTACCCTGACTTTTGTATCTCGTTGTCTTTTTCCTTTGCCATAGGATTGATCCCATCAGGTTGCGACACAGAACCATCATAGCTGCTTTAGAAGTGTCACGACTTGGTGGTAGAGCTTACTGTAACATGGATGCCCTAGGTAGATCCTGGTTGCATTATGGTATCCATGTTGTTTCTAATCATTGTAGGCTTGGGAGTCCTTGTTGTTTTTCCTGATTACGAGTTTGAGCCTCATTTGCATGATTCTTTTTCACTCTTGAACTCACCCTCAAGACTCCCAAAAGATATAACGAGACTTCTTTTAAGCCCTTTTTAGACCCTCTAAACATGAAAAGATTGTCGAGCGATCTGGTGGCCTTTCACGCTCGTTAAACTAAAATTTGAATTCACGTCTGTTCGACAGTAGTTTACCCCTTTTTCAGTTCGGACGGTCAACTGTACGAACAAAGGTATACTCTATGGAACTTCAGTTCTCTAGGAGAGTACTCTTAGGTATCATTTTAACCCTTTTTCGGGCCTAAGGGACTAAATTTACGAAAAAGGAACCCCCACAGAGTCCATAGTTAAGATCTTTTCAGACTCCCTAAAATTGAAAAGATTGTCGAGTGACCTTATTCTTTCACACTCGTTAAACTAGTCCAGAAGAACATTCATGATGGAGTCCATAGTTAATCTTTTTTCAGTCTCCTTAAAAATGAAAAAATGGTCGAGTGATCTTGTCCTTATCACACTCATTAAAATAGTTTTGAATAGATGTCTCGTCGGTGCTAGTTTACCCCTTTTTCGAACTGACTAGACTACCTTCGAAAAAGGTACCCCAATGGATTCTCCTTTTACATTTTTTCAGACTCTCTATATATGAAAAACCATCGAACTTACCTTCTTTGGGCTCATTAAACTTACATTGAAGGACGTAACCATTATGCATTTTGTTAATCACATTTGCATACCCGCGTCTTTGGCCTAATGCCAACTCCATGTTGCTCTCAACTGAACCATCCGAAGCATGCCTTATACGCAAGCCCTGTAGCATTTTACCTCTGCATCTTGACACCTTTGGCCCCTGGAAGATTTTTCCCGAGTGTCCTTTTCTTGCATATGTCTCTTTGCCCTGAACATCCCTGCGTTCCATGCACTTGGAACTAGTATGTTTGCGACACTTGATTCTCCTTTGTAACGTAACATTATTTTATTATTTTTCCAAAATTATTGAAAAAGACAAAAAAAAATCAAATATACCCCAAAAAGAGGAAGGGAAAAGTATTTTTTTTATTGGCAGCATAATGAGTCACTCTCGGATAAAGCACATCTGTTCATTTGTTCATCAAAACCTGGGATTTAAAATGACCTTAGGAGGTTGTTCTCGCTACATAGAGTTGTGTCCTCCTCCACTTGGTTATTATTTCAAACATATGGAGAGTTTGCGTTGCCTCCTGCCTCATAAACTTATGTTAATTCCATGATGCCTGAGTCTCATCATTTGTCGTGTTGTTGTCCAAGGGAAGTTTATCACCAAGCCTGAGTCGTCCCCTCTGTAGTTTGTCTCTTTCTCTCATACCCGACCATCCTGAATGTCCAATCAAGTCCTTGTTCAAAATCAATGAAGCCTTCAGTCTAATCATCAAGATTATCTAGTCCATGACCGACGAGTTGTCGCAGACCTCTGGGTAGTGTAGTCGTGCACTCATATTAAACTTCTACCTTGAGTTTTGAAGATTTTGAAGTTGTTTCTCGAGCTCTGAAGACCTCATCTCCAACCATCATGCTGTATCAGCTTCTAGAAGATGGATACTCTATATGTATATCTTTTTGATTTTGAGATGTAGCTCCGCTGTGTATTGTTCATGGATACACTTTATATAGTTATTTGACATGGATCTACAGTGTATTTGATTGGTAGCCATGATTCTGATTTATCCCGAGCATGGGTATGCCTGCCTCGGTGAGACATTTGTTATTTTGCAGATGACGCCTCCTAGTTCCTGGTCCCTGGTCTCACCTATTCGGCACATCAGTAAAGATTGGTAATGTATTTCGGCCATCAGATGCTCTTCTGACCTCACACATTAGGGGGCATCTATTATAACCCTAATTTTCACCAGACATGCTTACCTGGCATCAGGCCATCTCATATTCCTTCTTTGGCAAAACACTACTGAACAACTCTTTAAAAAACCTCTTTTATAAGGGCTCACGCGCCCTACTCCATCACTGCACGCGTGTACATGCTAGCTGACCTAAAACAACCTGTGTGTACCTACAAAAGCATGAAAAAAGGAAAGTTGCCGATGGAACACACAACTTTGGGTGAGTTAACTGAAACTCTCGGCCATGCATGGTCGAGGGTTCGTCCAAATACCTAGCTTCTTCTAGCCTATAAAAGAAGGGTTAGGGGTCCCATTTGGAGGAGGAGAATAATAGTAAACAAACTCTACCCAATTGCACATTCCCATTGTCCCAACCCTTTATCCATCCTTGTGCAAAGAGAGATACAGAGCAAAGAAGTTGGAGGACATTTGAAGAGGAGCCCAGGATCAGGTTCATGGAGTGGTGGCCGATCTCGACATTATAAGTTGATTCATTAAAGTTAATAATAAAGAAATTCTTTTCCCGTCCCACTATATGAGTTCTTCATAGTTTAGTGAATATATGTTTGAATCTCTAACCCATTAATCTGTAGAACAAATGCATGTAGAATTTGTTGCTTGTTTTGTACGCAGGTTAGTCTTGGGAGGATAGTTGCTAACAAGCAATCAAGCGTGAAGAAGGATCGACATCGAACGTCCGGAACAAGTTATGTTTGTTTAACCATGTATTTTCTTAAAATAAATGGGGATTAGGTCTGGGACGATGGTATAAAGTAGGATTCTTTCAATCTTATATGCATGCATAATATAACCCTAAATTCTAGTCCGTAGGGGGATTTCCCACCAAAACAATGGGGTCAGTTTTTGAAACAAAAAATAAAAGAAAGATGATCTTTACAATGGAATGCAAAGCCACTCATGGCTCAAGAAAAGTACTTTTTCAAAAAATGCCCATTTACAGGGCCACCAAAAACTTCGTCATCCTCCATATTCTGCAACTTGAAAGTGTTATTATAGAATACCTCAGAAATTTTGAAGGGACTGATCCATAAAGCTTCAAATTTACCATGCTTTCCTTTATCTTGCTTCGGTACATCCCACTTGAGCACCAGATCACCCAGTTGAAAATCCTATTTGTTCACTTTATTATGGAACGTCTGTTTGATCTTCATTTGATGATTGTGTGCTTTATCCACAAGTTGCTCCCTAGTCTATTGCACTTCAACCAACTGCTGAATCCTTATGATCATATGATCTGACTCCCCTTGGTAATCTTGGAAGAATTTTTCCACAGGCAAGGAAAGATGAGAAGGAAAAATGGCCTCAACTCCATACACCAGCTGGAAAGGAGAAAGGCCCAGGGACCTCTTTGTTGTCACTCTATCAATGCACAAAGAAAACTTGAGTTTTGAGTCCCATGACTTTTTGTTTTCCTCTAACAACTTTTTAATTATCTTTATCAGGATTTTTTTAGAGGAATCTGCAAGCCCATTCCCTTGGGGGTAGTAAGGGTTAGAGTGAACCAATGTGATCCCAAACTATTCACAGAGTTGAATTAATGGTTCAGCCTTGAAATATACAACATTATCAGTGACAATTTTGTTCGGACAACCAAACCTTGCCATAATGTCCTCAAGTAAACCAATGATCACTTTGTGGGAATCATTCCTTGTAGGGGCAGCCTCTATCCACTTAGTAAAGTAATCTATAGCAGTCAAGATCCAGCTATGTTGACCACTGGAAGCGAGATGAATTTCCCTGATAAAAACTAGGCCCCATTGTTGAAAGGATCCCGAAGCTACCACAAGCTTTAATGGCAAAGACTTGATTCGTTGCTTTTGAGAGAATTTCTGACATTTAACACAGGCTTTGATATTAGCACAAACATCAGTGAACAGACTAGGCCAGAAGTACCCAGCCCTAAGAATCTTGTATATTGTGGTTCTCCAATAATGATGCCCCCCACATAAACTTTCATGAAAATCATACATAATCTTTTGGGCTTCTTGTGGGTCTAGGAACCTCAAAAGCACTCCCAATGGGTCTTTCCAATACAAGACTTGATCAATAAGGTAGTATTTAATTGATTTGAGTTTTAAGAATCTCACCTTGTTCTTTTCCATACCATCTAGAGGCTGTATTTTATGTAGAAAAAATATAATGTCCTTGTACCAGCTGTAATCTGCCAATGTAGGGGTGACTTGAGAACCTTTTTCAGTCAATTCATCTTGTTGATGTTCTGAACATGAGTTGATGAAATTTACCCCCAAGGATGAGAAATTTGATTCAACCAATAGCTTGGCTAAACCCTGGCCTTTATCCAATTTGGTAGGCTTAATCTCAATATCAAATTCAAGGATTTTAGCAATCCACTTGATCCTTTTTCCGTCTATATCTGGCTTGATAAGAATCTCCTTTATAGAAGTTGATGGGACATAAGAAATGACTCTTGAATGCAGCACATAAACTCTAAAAGACTTGAGAGCTTTAACCAATGCATATGCTTGCGTATCCATGATGTCATATTTTAATTGAACATCTCTCAATGCCTTGTTGAAAAAAACAATGGGCTGCTCTAAGCCTTCAACGTTCTTCTCCAATAAAACAACTGCTACTGTATCAAATGAAGCGAAAGAAAAAATAAAAAAATCCTTGGAGTAGTCTGGGCTAATAAGGACTGAGGCTTCAGTCAAGGATTTATTTATCTGATCAAAAGAATTACGGGAGTCGAAATTCCATTTGATTTCATTACCTTTCCTCAACATAGTTGTGATATACTTGACCAACTCAGCAAAATTTGACACAAACCTTCTCAAAAAATTATTTTTTCCCAAAAAAGATTGAACCTCCTTTTTGGATCTAAGAAGTGACAAGGTTTGGATAACTTCAAATCTACTGGAATCAATCCTTACCCCTTTAGCTGACACAATATGCCCCAATAATGTTCCCTCCTTCATGGAAAACAATGATTTTTTTGGATTCAAAGAGAGACCAAATTTTATGCATTTCAAAAAGACCTTTTTTAAATGATCATAGTGTTCTTTATCAGATTTATAGAACACCGTTGTGTCATCTAAATAGATAACAAAAAATGTTTCTTTATCTCCAATAAATTCTATGTTCATAGCTCGCTAAAAGGTCACCCCTGCATTCATCAAACCAAAAGGCATCTTGGCATACATAAACCCCAAGGGGTGGTGAAGGCAATATTCTCTCTATCTTCTGGAAAAATAGAAATCTAATTATAACCAGAAAAACCATCAATCATGGACATCCTGGCCGCACCTGTCACCCTCGGTAATATGTTCTCCATCTTGGGCAAAGGGTAATTATCCTTTTTAGAACTTTTTTTTCAGATTCCAGAAATCAACACAAAGTCTGATTTCTCCATTCTTTTTTCTCACTGGGACCAAGATGGCCACCCATTCAGAATACCTCAAAGGAATATTAATTTTAGTATCTACAATCTTTTTTACCTCCTTTTCCATGACAGGCAGCAAAATAGGATTGATTTGTCTCAACTTTTGCCTGAAGGGTTTGTCTCTTCCTTTAATGGGATATTGTGCTCTATAATGCTGGTGTCATAAGTTATGAGATCTTCATAAGTCCAAGTGAATAAATAAGCAAATTCCTTTAACAACTCAATATATTCTTCCCTCTGCTCTCTTGAAAGGATGCTTGACAACTTGACATATTTTGGATCCTTTTCTATGCCCAAATTTCACTTAGTTATGTTAGCATCATCAGTGGACACTTTCCCCTTCACTGCCACATCATTTCCATCAAATAATATTTCCAAAGGAACTAGACCTCTTGCAATGTGGTTGCTAGGTAGTTTCACAATATGATGATTAGAAATTTTATTAAGGAAAACATCATCATGAGGATTAATTTCAGAATCATGATCCTGATCAATGTGCAATGCAGAAAACTCATAAACAGTCTCGAGGAATTTTTTAAGTTCTAGATCATCTTCGAACACCTTCCAATGTTTTACATTGTCTAGTATAGAAGGCTTGTACTTGAATTCTACATCATACTTGAGTTTAGGTGGTAAGGGAATTCTGAAATTTCTTGTTGATACAACCAAAGAATCAACCATGGTATTCTCTTCTCTAGGAATAAATGAAATGTTAAAAGCTGAGAAGAAACTTTCCACCAAGTCCCACACTTCATTCCTGTAAGATATAATCCTAGGGTGCTTCGTTTGATAAAGATTTTTAATTTGATGGACTATTAATTCAGCATCCCCAAATACTGATAGCTTGTGTTTAGCAACCCTCAATCCCAAGACAAGAGCTTCATACTTTGCCACATTATTAGTAGTTTCAAATTCTAGTTTGTATGACAAAGATATAATCTCTTGAGTTGGTGAGACAAAGACCACTCCAGCACCAACACCTTCCTTGGAAGAGGCTCCATCAAAGAACTTATTCCAAACAAAGGTGGTTAGAGGAGACTCCTCACAAAAGGTAACGAATTTTTTTCTGATTTCAAGAGAAGATTCAGGAGTATTGGTGAGCTGCAAGATGCTAGATCCCAAATCAGTATCAAGAGAAAAAATAGGATGATTTGTGGGGTTTTCTTCATCACTAATGATGTAAGGAAACTGAGCTTCCCTGTAAAGTCTTCTATTCTCCCCCCCAAAAACGGGAATGGTAGCATATGAGAGATCCATCTGCAAGGTTCCCCCAAGTCTTTTTATCCAAGACCTTGACAAGAGCATGCCAAAATTGGGGGGAACATCAGCCACCATGATATCCATGACTATGCTTTTCATGGGAAACTGAAATAGGGTCACAAATAGATCCTTAATGACTCCAAGACACTTCACTTTCCTGGAGTCAAAAGAATATAATTCATGGTAATTCTTTGAGATTTCTAACCCAAGTTCATCCATAACATTTTTTGGCATGCGATTGTGGGATGCCCTTGATTCCATCAAACAATTATGCAACACCTTATCATGAATATTCAATGATGTATAGAAAGGAGGGGATGAATTATCTCTATCTTCTATCAATGGACCCAAGATAACTGTTGGTTTTTCATCTTGCATATTTACTGAATCAGTGGCACTTGGAGAGGCTTTGGGCCTGTAACATTTTGGAGAGATATTTTTTAAATTCTTCATTTTTTATCAATTCCAAAAAAGGTACAAGGATATTGATTTTTTGGATCTCATTCTCAAAGCTTAAGGAAGAAGAAGACTTCAAGATCTCTTTGGTTTCAGGAGTAGGATTTCTAACTAGAACTTGGGGATTTTGAGTGTCTTTTTCCTTACTACTAACTACCCTAGCCTTGGCAGAATTTTCTTATTGGGGAGGCTCATTAGGAGCATCAATTTCTTCTTCATTCTTTTTGGATCTCAGATTATATCTATTAGGAATTTCTTTTTCTTTCTCTCTCTTACTTAATTGATTTATTTGAATATCCATCAAGGATTGCTCATAAGTAGATTGAGTCAAGTGAGGGGATGGGGATGGGTCACCTAAGCAATGAATCTCAGGATCATCTTCTTCCTCCTCTCCTTATTCATCAACAACTAGGTTGTTCTATAAAGCAGTTTGTACCCTTTGATCATCTCTCTCTCTGTTTTTGGGATCTCTGGGAAGGATTTGGGGAGCATTATTTGGTCTTTTGAAGTTACCTCTGTTCTCAGTATTTTGAATATTTTTGTAGGTCTGTTTTCCTTCCAGTTTTAACTTCTCTATCTTAGTAGAAAGGGATTTTACTAATTTGGTGAGCTCATCTACTTGAGGATGAGCAGTATGGGAGTCATAGGTTGAGGCTTAAGTTCAGCCTTTTCTCCTGTCCCTATCAGATTTCCCTTTGAGTTTATCATATTCCACTATGTTGGATTCCACCTCCAAGGCTATATATCACATATGAACTAAGGAGGTTGATCTTCTTTCTCTCATTAGAAGGAAAAAATCAGGGTCAAAGGCAATGGCATAAGTTATTTTTGCAGAGGTTTCAGTGGGTTTTATCTCATCAGGAATATTATTGTACATTTTGTTAAATCGTTTAGAAAATTCAGAGATAGACTCTCCCTCTTTCCTTTTTAGGGATCCAAATTCAGTGATGTAGTACAAAAAGTCCTTTTTGTCCCCCTACTGCCTCAAGAAGGCCTCGTCTAACGCCTCAATGCTAGTAAAGGATCTAGGTGCCAAACCCCTAAACAACTTCCTAGAGTCACCAAAAAGGATCTGGACGAAGATCTTGATCCACACATCCTCATTTTCAATGTTTTGATTATCTTCATAGTTGTAGAAGGCAACAAGATGTTCCTCAACGATTATATCTTCTTCTCCTGTGAATTTGGGAATGTATTTCAAATAATCTCTAGGAGGGACGGTATTCACTGGCTGAGGTAAGACAAGAGGGGCATATCTTGCAACCACTATGGAATCCATCCTATTGGCAGGGGGGTTAGCACCTGCCATTGGATTTTGAACTCTTGGTGAACAAGGAGGAGAAGGGGACTTGAATGTGTGCATCTTAGGTGAAAAAGGAATGCATGAAGGGAAAATTTTAGTTTTTACAACAGAATGTTGGGTCTTGAAAGAATATGGTAAAGTCCACAGAGGGGAGGAGGTTTCATTTTCTTTGATAGCAGAAATTTTAACAGGAGGAGGGGTAGCAAAAAATAAAGTAGGAAACTCCTCAAGGCTCTCAAGATTATACCACTTTACAATGTCAAGGGAAGAAAGAATGTCAAAGATTTCTTCTTTCAAATCAGTTTCGAAAGAGGAGTATTCAATACGAAACTTTTGAAAATTAATATTCTTAGATACTTTAGCAGAAGGTAAAGAAGGATTAGTTGATATAACAACTGGAGTGTTAAGAGTGGAATCGGGCAACTGACCAAAATCACTTATATTAGCAGCATAAAAACTTTCTTGAGAAACTTTTCCCTTCTTGATTATGTTTTCTGGGTCAGCCTCAGGTGGAACCAAAGGTAAATGTGGATTTGATCTTGTATGTCTACCTTTAGGTGCCAGAGCTGAAGCAATGGAGTCACCAGGTGCAAGATGCAATCTTCAAGATACTAATTTCAGATGCACCTTTAGAGCTAGTAATCCTTGTTGTTTAATCCAAGGGAAAAGTCTTCAAATTGTTCCTCGGCAACAACACCAAGAATGTTAGCACTAGGAATCATCTTCATAATGCATGGAAGGCAAGCCCCGTACCCATAAGGTTATATGTGAATGTAAAAGAGTTTTGAGTAGTCAAATGGATAAGAATCAAGATGATAATGTTCCAACTTAGAAATCCGAGCTAGCATGCATGAGAAATCAAGGTCTTGGCTAACTTCAATCAGGAAGTATGTATGAACAGAGGGAAGACGTTAGTGAGAGGAATGTAGAGGTTGATGTAAACATCAGGTTTGCATAAAACATAAGGAAGAAAGACTCTTAACACAATATTTTCTTGAGTTCAGAACTTAAGGACACTAAATATACATCATGATAATATAATAATAAAAAATACATCATAATATCACCACAACCATTCATATGAATCATTCAAAGCATGAACACTTTATTATCAGAATTAAATAAGATGGAAAGAGAAGCTGATTTATATTAACCAAGATGTCTCAAATCAAGTACATAACCAGTTAACAATAACTTCATTAAAATATTACAGTATAAGGGAGCCTTTCTCAACCATTCGAACCTACTGAAGCATTTCATCTATCTATTTATAACAAAAAGGGAGGAAACAACTAGAGGTGTGAGATGGCCTTCTTCCCATGAAAATTTCTAAGAATTTATTCCATCTAACAACTTGACTAATGCTATAAAATTGGAAAGTGTTGGTGAGTGATCCAAGCAATCTGTGAACTAACTTGATTTCCCTTTGGTGTGCAACTCCTTGTTTTCCATGTTTCCTTCAGGGGCATGTGGCTGTCATCATGTTGCCAGCTGTTGCCTCTGCAATTCTCTCCATCATCATCTTTCCAAAAAGTTGTTATCTTGACCCTCTTGGATTCCTGGTATCTGTTGGTAGCATCTTTGGGTAGCACTCTGGGTAGATACCTTTGTAGTGCCTTCATCAAATTTCATGAGATTCTATAGTGCAACCTCAAAACTAGACAAGTAGAAAAGGTAGCGCCAAACCTTCGTATCCCCTGTGCAAAATTTAGTCTCTGGAAGAATCTTGGTAGAAAATTTCGATAGCGCCACTCTAGTGTATCTCTGTGTAGGATTTTGTCTCTGCCATAAATTCAGTAGTGAATTTTGGTAGCAGCACTGTGTATCCTGTCAAACCTTACGTTGCGCCATTATAATTCGCAACATATTCACTTGAACATACGCAGAATGGGTAGCAACCTCAGGCAGTAGAAACTACATTAGTCTTAGGAATTTCGGTAGCATTGTGGGTAGAAAACTGGTGGAATATAAAAAATAGACTATTTTGTAGAGCCATAGTGCTATGGAAAGTCTACACTATTACTGTCGAAGGGATTAATTCTTTGTAAAAAACCTAAAACTATGAACAGTAATCACTAGAAGCCTCTATAGGTGGCAGAGGTAGTGTTTCATGAATAGTTTATCCTCACAAAAATGGACCATCTTCAAAAATAGAGCTCACCTTTCACCAACTACTTCATTAACCTGACACTTAACCTGCCACTCTTTCTTGGAGAAGGAGGATCCTCCTTTGGCACAATAGGCTTCTTCCTTTTAGCAGTGACAGGCTTCTTCAATGGAGTTGTTCTCTCCTTGGTTGTTGGTGTCTCATTTTCAATAGAAGCTTCAAATAATACCTTCAAGTTTCTTTGAGCCACTTCATCTTGAAAATGTTGCAACTCTTCTTTGAGCTTTCTGTTCTGAGACTGAAATCCTTTGTTTTGCCTATAAAGGTTTTTGAGTTTCCTATGGAGAGGCTGGGCATTTCTTGCTGCAAACCTTGCTAGGTCAAGAGTGTGGTTGTAGCCATCCATGAGTTCTTTCATCTTAACCCTGTCAGACATGGCTTCTTCTTTCAAATGATCCACCTCCTTCCTAGTATCCCTAAGTTTCCTGATTAATATTTTGAATGTCTGTCTGCCGGGTGGAATAGTGACGTGAACAATATCAACAAGATTTTTCATGGTTTTCTCTTCCTTCATGACAGGAATTACCTTGTCTATCTCATCAGGATTCTCGATGCCTTTGCCTTTATTTTTATTCTTCTATACATGGATTTCTTCTTTCTTCTACAAAGGATTTCCAATGCCTTTGCTCTTATCTTTATTTTTCTATAGGATAGAGACTTTAGGTAGGGACTGTTCTTCAACAACCTCTTTAGAAGATGATGCTCTTGTGAAGGGATTTCTGACCTAGATGTTGGTTGTTGAAGGAGATGAGGAGAAGTGTAGCTTCCTCCTCAGTTCCTGCAACCTTCTTGATGACCTCTTGATCTTGAACATGAACTATGCCCTTTCTCTTCTTGCTAGTACCTTCTTTAGCAACACTGGTGGATGGTAAAGGGATTGCTATTTGCGTCTGAGGAGTAGCTGCTATATCAAACTTGAAGTGAAAATCAATAAAAAAATGTTCCCATGAGATGTATTTCTTACCCAGTTTTTCAGAAACTAGCATTCTAATTAATTCAGAGTGAAAGATACTAGTATCCACAGCCTTAGACTTGGATTTAATCCTTTCTGACATCTTGCTTATGCTCCTTAGCAAATAATAGGGAATATTCATTTCAATTTTACTAGTAAAATGCAGCAGAAGCCTTATATGGTACTAGTATAATGTATTGAACCTCCCTTCACACGTAAAGTACCTCTGAATGATCCTCAATATCTTGTTGAACTTCTCAATCAGCTGATTACTTGGCACACCTTTAGACAAATTACTAGCTTGATGTTCATGCTTAAGGAAATATTTGGCATAGGCTGCATTCAAAGCCATGGCGTTAAACCATTTCTCACCTGTGATATGGATTCCTGTAGTAGCAGAAATAGAGGCCTCATTCACCTCAAATTCTATATCCCCTACCTTGGTTTTCAGGCCATCAAAATTTAAGGCAAATTGCCTTGTCACCTCGGGATGACCTCTTTGCATATTTTGGCAGAAAGAGAGGCATCCCACCCTTTGAAAAACTTCTCTGTCCATGGGCTCTGCCTCAAATAGATGCATGTCCATAGACTCGGTTCTAACCACCTTACCTCCCTTGTGTGATTTCTTCATCTGATGAGTCTCCATAGTTTAGGATAAGAGCTTCTTATGGCTATGGAGTGGTGATAACCAGGAGGACCTAAAGTCAAGGCTCAAGTGGACAAAACTTCCCTTAAACCAGACTGGTTGCTAGCTAACTAAATTGGCTGTTGAAATCCCACCCTTGGATGTGTGCAGGTATGAACAATTAGAAAATGAGAAGATACCTTGTAATTGGCTGTTGAAACTATGTAGAAACAACCTGATTTAAGTGTCAGAGGAAGCAGGGGAACATAGTTGTTGAGTAGCGCCTCTAAGTAGCGCACCGCACATGGAGAGGATAGAAATTTCTTGGATGATGTGAGCTTAGTAGAAATGGTGGGAGGATGTATCAAACTTCGATTTGAAGTTAATTAGATTTAAAGGTTTTAAAGGAGGGAAGAAAATGATAGGGTGGCATGAGGAAATATCTCCTCTAGCTATGCAGGGATGATAACAAAAATTCTGAGTGCTATCTTTCCTTGACATTTATGTGCAAACGAGGAAAACTTGGAATACCTATGGAATAAAAGGCATTTTGAAGCCCCAAAAAGATTTCAAGAAGAAGCCACGAGCATCTTGACCTCTGAATATACCTCAGCATCAGGTCTGGTAGCATTGCTTCTGCTGACTAGTTAGAAATGGGAGTTTGTGTAGCGCAACAATCTTGAGTTTTTCAAAAATCACAAACCGTTATCAGAGCTCGTAGATATGAGATCTTGAAATCATATTTTAACCAATTCCTGGTGCTGAAAACAAGGAAGAGATGACATCAACGTTGTAATCATAAATCATGGTGGAATATGATGAATGGGAAATGCGCTACGGAAACTCCTAATGAGTTGGCAGCACTTCATTTCAAAAAATGATTGGACAGGTAAGAAAAGGACAACAAGGTAGGGCTACGAGGGCATGCGTGAGGAAAATGGCCTATCAAATCGAGCTATTCATGGAGTGAATCAATCCTAGTGGAAAGTCATGAGGGGGATCAAAGATAAATCATGAGCAAAAGGTTTCTAAGTCCAAATTTGAATGAGGATCAAAATAGAAGTCATGACTCAATACTTTATTTATCAAGGGGGTCCTAACAAACACACTTTTAAAAGGGTTGAATTAAAAAAAATTAAAATCTAAGGCTTAGGAAAAGATAAAACTAAAGGCTAAAACCCCCAGGAAGCTTAGTGTGATAACATTGGCTCCACAGGGGATGACATGCCCCCTGTGGGCTGCTAAGAATAAGTAGATTCAATGCCTTATCCTAGGGCTATGGGGTCAGTATTTGAAACAAAAAATAAAAGAAAGATGATATTTACAATGGCATGCAAAGCCACTCATGGCTCAAGCAAAGTACTTTTTCAGAAAATGCCCATTTACAGGGCCACCAAAAACTTCTTCATCCTCCATATTCTTCAACTTAAAAGTGTTATTAGAGAATACCTTAGAAATTTTGAAGGGACCGATCCATAAATCTTCAAATTTACCATGCTTTCCCTTATATTTCTTCGGTGCATCCCACTTGAGCACCAAATTGCCCAGTTGAAAATCATCTTTGTTCACTTTCTTATCGAATGCTTGCTTGATCTTCAGTTGATGATCATGTGCTTTATCCACAAGCTAATCCCGAGTCTGTTGCACTTCAACCAGCTATTGAATCCTTTTGATCATATGATCCGTCTCCCCTTGGTAATATTGGAAGAATTTTTCTATAGGAAAGGCAAGATGAGAAGGAAAAATGGCCTCAACTGCATACACCAGCTTGAATGGAGAAAGGTCCAAGGACATCTTTGTTTTCACTCTGTCAGCCCACAAAGAAAACTTAAGTTTTGACTCCCATGCCGTTTTATTGTCCTCTAACAACTTTTTAATGATCTTTATCAGGCTTTTGTTAGAGGACTCTGCAAGCTCATTCCCTTGGGGGTAGTAAGGGGTAGAGTGAACCAATGTGATCCCAAACTATTCACAGAACTAAATTAATGGTTCAGCCTTGAAAGATGCAGCATTATCAGTGACAATTCTATTCGGACACCCAAACCTTGTCATAATGTCCTCAAGGAAACCAATGATCACTTTGTAGGAATCATTCCTTGTAGGGGTAGCCTCTATCCACTTAGTAAAGTAATCTATAGCAGTCAATATCCAGCTATGTTGACCACTGGAAGTGAGATGAATTTCCTCGATAAAATCTAGGCCCCATTGTTGAAAGGGTCTCGAAGCTGCCATAGGCTTTAATGGAAAAGACTTGAGTTGCTGCTTTCCAGAGAATTTCTGACATTTAACACAGGCTCTAATCTTAACACAAACATCGGTGACAGACTAGGCCAGAAGTACCCAGCCCTGAGAATCTTGTATGCCGTGGTTCTCCAATAATGATGACCCCACATAAACTATCATGAAAATAAGACATAATATTTTGGGCTTCTTGTGGGTCTAGGCACCTCAAAAGCACTCCCAATGGGTCTTTCCAATACAAGACTTGATCAATAAGGAAGCATTTAATTGATTTGAGTTTTAAGGCTCTCACCTTGTTCTTTTCCATACCATCTAGAGGGTGTAATTTCTATAGAAAAAATATAATGTCTTTGTACCAACTGCAATCTGCCAATGTAGGGGTGACTTGAGAACCTTTGTCATTCAATTTAGCCTGCTGATTTTTTGAACATGATTTGATGAAATTTACTCCCAAGGCTGAGAAATTTGATTCATCCAACATATTGGCTAAACCTTGGAATTTAACCAATTTGGTAGGCTTAATCTCAAGATCAAATTCAAGGATTTTAGCAATCCGCTTGCTCCTTTTTCTGTCTATATTTGGCTGAATAAGAATCTCCTTTACAGAAGTTGATGGGACATAAGCAATGAATCTTGAATGCAACACATAAACTCTAAAAGAATTGAGAGCTTTAACCAATGCATAGGCTTTCTTATCCATGATGTCATATTTTAATTCATCATCTCTCAATGCCCTGCTAAAAAAAACAATGGGTTGCTCTAAGCCTTCAGTGTTCTTCTGCAATAAAACAACTACTACTATATCAAATGAAGTGAAAGAAAAAATAAGAAAATCCTTGGAGTAGTCTGGGATGATAAGTATCGGGGCTTCATTCAAGGATTTATTTATCTGATCAAAAGAATTACAGGACTCGGAAGTCCATTTGATTTAATTACCTTTCCTCAACATGGTTGTGATATACTTGACCAACTCAGCAAAATTTGACACAAACCTTCTCAAAAAATTAATTTTTCCCAAAAAAGATTGAACCCCCTTTTTGGATCTAGGAAGTGACAAGGTTTGGATAGCTTCAAATATTCTAGAATCAATCCTTACCCCTTCAGCTGACACAATATGCCCCAATAATTCTCCCTCCTTCATGGAAAACAATGATTTTTTTGGATTCAAAGAGAGACCAAACTTTCTACATTTCGAGAAGACCTTTTTTAAATGATCATAGTGTTCTTTATCAGATTTAGAGAACACCGTGATGTCATATAAATACATAACAACAAACTTTTCTTTCTCTCCAATAAATGCTATTTCCATAGCTCGTTGAAAGGTCGCCCCTGCGTTTATCAAACCAAAAGGCATTTTGGCGTACATAAAAGTACCCCAAGGGGTGGAGAAGGAAGTCTTCTCTCTATCTTCTGGAGAAACAAAAATCTGATTATAACCAAAAAAACCATCAATCATGGACATTCTGGCCGCGCTTGTCACCCTCTGTAATATGTGCTCCATCTTAGGAAAAGGGTAATTATCCTTTTTAGAACTTTTGTTCAGATTCAGGAAATCAACAGAAACTCTTATTTCTCCATTCTTTTTTCTCACCGGGACCAAGTTGGACACCCATTCTGAATACCTCAAAGGAATATTAATTTTATCATCTAAAATATTTTTCACCTCCTTTTCCATGACAGACAACAACATAGGATTGATTTGTCTTAAATTTTTTCTGAAGGGCTTGGTCTCTTCCTTTAATGGGATCTTGTGCTCTATAATGTTGGTGTCATAAGTTTTGAGAGCTTTATAAGTCCAATCGAATACATCAGAAAATTCCTTTAACAACTCAGTACATTATGCCCTCTACTTTCTTGATAGGCTGCTTGACAACTTGACATATTTTGGATCCTTTTCTATGCCCAAATTGCACTTAGTTATGTCAGCATCATCAGTGGACACTTTCCCCTTCATTGCCACATCATTTCTGTCAAATAATCTTTCCAAAGGAACTAGCCCTTTTGGAATGTGGTTTCTAGGTAGCTGCATAATATGATTATTAGCAATTTTATTAAGGAAAACATCATCATGAGGATTAATTTCGGTATCATGATCCTGATCAATGTGTAATGCAGAAAACTCATCAACAATCTCGGGGAATTTTTTAAGTTCTAGATCATCTTCAAACACCTTGACAAGATCATGCCGAACTTGGGGGGAACATCAGCCACCATGATATCCATGACTACGCCTTTTATGGGCAGCTGAAATGGGGTCACAACCAGATCCTTAATGACTCTAAGACACTTCACTTTCCTGGAGTCAAAAAAATATAAGTCATGGTACGTCTTTATGATTTCAAACCCAAGTTCATCCATAACAGTTTTTGGCATGAGATTGTGGGATGCCCCTGAATCCATCAAACAATTATACATCACCTTATCATGAATATTTAGTGATGTATAGAAAGGAGAGGATGAATCATATCTATATTCTATCAATGGACCCAAGATAACTGTTGGTTTTTCATCTTGCAGATTTACTGAATTAGTGACACTTGGAGAGGATTCGGGGTGCAACATTTTGGAGAGATATTTTTTAAATTCTTCATTTTTTATCAATTCCAAAAAAGGTACAAGGATATTGATTTTTTGGATCTCATTCTCAAAGATGAAGGAAGAAGAAGAATTCAGGATCTCTTTGGTTTCAGGAGTAGGATTTCTGACTAGAACTTGAGGATTTTGAGTGTCTTTTTCCTTACTACTAACTATCACAGCCTTGGCAGAATTTTCTTTTTGGGCAGACTGATTAGAAGCATCATTGTTTTCTTCATTCTTTTTGGATCTCAGATTATATCTATTGGGACTTTCTTTTGCTTTATCTCCCTTACTTAATTCATTTATTTGAATATCCATCAAGGATTGCTCATAAGAAGATTGATTCAAGTGAGGGGATGGGGATGTGTCACCTAAGAAATGAATCTCAGGATCAGCTTCTTCCTCCTCTCCTTATTCATCAACAACCAGGTTGTTTTGGAAAGAAGTTTGTACCCTTTGATCATCTCTCTCTCTGTTTTTGGGATCTCTGGGAAGGATTTGGGGAGCATTATTTGGTCTCTTGAAGTTACCTATGTTATCAATATTTTGAGTATTTCTGTAGGTCTTCTTTCCTTCCTGTTTTAACTTCTCTATCTTAGTAGAAAGGGATTTTACTAATTTGGTGAGATCATCTAGTTGAGGATGAACAGTACGGGAGTCATAGGTTGAGGCTTCAGTTCTTCCTTTTCTCCTATCCCTATCAGATTTCCCTCTAAGTTTATCAGATGTCACTATGTTGGATTCCACCTCTAAGGTTGCATCTTGCATATGAGATATGGAGGCTGATCTTCTTTCTCTAGGTAGAAGGAAAACCTCTAGGTCAAAGGCATTGGCATAAGTGATTTTTGCAGAGGTTTCAGTGGGTTTTATCTAATCAGGAATCTTATTGTTCATTTTGTTAAATATTTTAGAAAAGTTAGAGACATACTCTCCCTCTTTCCTTTTTAGGGATCCAAATTCAGTGATGTAGTACAAAAATTCTTTCCCCCCCCCCCCCCAATGCCTCAAGAAGGTCTTTTCTAACGCCTCAATTCCATTAATGGATCCAAGTGCCAAACCCCTAAATCACTTCCTAGCCTCACCAAAAAGGCTTTGGAAAAAGACCCTCATCCACACATCCTCTATTTCAATGTTTTGATTATCTGCATAGCTGTAGAAGGAAACAAGATGTTCCTCAACGGTTATATCTTCTTCTCCCATGAATTTGGGCATGTATTTCAAATAATCTCTAGGAGGGAGGGCATTCACTGGCTAAGGTAAGACAAGAGGGGAATATATTGTAGCCACTATGGAATCCATCCTATTTGCAGGGGGGTTAGCACCTACGATTGGATTTTGAACTCTTGGTGAACAAGGAGGAGAAGAGGATTTGACTATGTGCAACTTAGGTGAAAAAGGAATGTATGAAGGGAAAATTTCAGTTTTCACAATAGAAGGTTGGTTCTTGTAAGAAGCTGGTAAATTTTGCAGAGGGGAGGAGGTTTCATTTTCTTTGACAGTAGAAATTTTAACAGGAGGAGGGGTAGAAAAACCTAAAGTAGGAAACTCCTCAAGGCTCTCAAGACTGTACCACTTTACAATGTCAGGGGAAGAAAGAATGTCAAAGATTTCTTCTTTCAAATCAGTTTCAAAAGAGGAGTATTCAATCCAAAACTTTTGAAAATCAATATTCTTAGATACTTCAGCAGAAGGTAAAGAACGATTAATTGATATAACAACTAGATTATTAAGAGTGGAATCGGATAAGTGACCAGAAGCACTTGTAGCAGCAGCAAAAAAACTTTCTTGAGAAACTTTTCCCTTCTTGATTATCTTTTCTGGGTCAGCCTCAGGTGGAACCAAAGGTAAATGTGGATTTGATCTCATATGTCTGCCTTTAGGTGCCAGAGCTCAAATAATGGAGTCTCCAGGTGCAAGATGCAATCTTCAAGATACTAAGTTCTGATGCACCTTTAGAACTAGTAAACTGTGTCATTTAATCCCATGGAAAAGTCTTCAAATCATTCCCCAACAATGATGCCAATAATGTTAGCACTAGGAATCACCTTCAGATTGCATGGAAGGCAAGCCCAGTACCCATCAGGTTATGTGTGAATGTAAAAGACTTTTTAGGGGTCAAATAGATAAGACTCAAGTTGATAATGTTCCAACTCAGAAATCAGAGCCAGCATGCACGAGAAATCAAGGTCTTGGCTAACTTCAATCAGTAAGAGGAAGTAAGTATGAACAGAGGGAAGACTTTAGTGAGAGGAATGTAGAGGTTGTTGTAAACATCAGGTTTGCAGACAACCTAAGGAAGAAAGATTCTTAAAACAAGAACTTCTTGAGTTCAGAACTTAAGGAAACTAAAGAAACATCATGATAATATAATAATCAAACATACATCATAATATCACCACAACCATTCATGTCAATCATTCAAAGAATGAACACTTTAGCATCAGAAGAAAATAAGTTGGAAAGAGAAGATAATTTATATTAACCAAGATGTCTCCAATCAAGTACATAACCAGTTCACAGTAACTTCATCAAAATATTGCAGTGTAAGGGAGCCTTTCTCAACCATTCAAAGCTACTGAAGCATTTCATCTATCTATTTATAACAAAAAGGGAGGCAACAACTAGAGGTGCGAGCGGGCCTTCTTGCCATTAAAATCTCTAAGAATTTGTTCCATCTAACAACTTGACTAACAACCTATGCTATAAAACTGGAAAGTGTTTGTGACTGATCCATCCAATATTTGAACTAACTTGATTTCCCTTTGGTGCGCAACTCCTTGTTTTCCATGTCTCCTCCAAGGGAATGTGGTTGTCATCATGCTGCCAGTTGGTGTCTCTACAATTCTCTCCATCATTAGCTATGCAAAAGGTTGTTAGCTTGACCCTCCTAGATTCCTGGTATATGTTTGTAGCATCTTTGGGTAGCATTCTGAGTAGTGCACTTTGTATTGCCTTCACCAAATTTCATGATATTATGTAGCGCAACCTCAAAACTAGGCAAGTAGAAAAGGTAGTGCCAAACCTTCATATCCTCTATGAAAACTTCAGTCTCTACGAGAATTTTGGTAGCGTCACTCTGGTGTATCTTTGTGTAGGATTTCATCCCTGCCAGAAATTCGGTAGCGAATTTTGGTAGCGCCATTGTGTATCCTGTCAAAACTTAGGTAGCACTGTCATAATTTGCAACACCTTCACTTGAACATATGAAAAATGGGTAGCAACCTTGGGTAGTAGAAGCTTCATTAGTCTTAGGCGTTTCAGTAGGATTGTGGGTAGAAAATAGGTGGAATATAAAAAATAGACTATTTTGTAGAGCCATAACGCTATGAAATGTCTACACTATTACTGTTGAAGGGATTAATTCTTTGTAAAAAAACCCAAAACTCTGAATAGTAAGAACTAAACGCTTGTATAGGTGGTAGTGGTAGTGTTTCATCAATAGTTTATCCTCGCAAAAATGGACCATCTTCAAAAATGGAGCTCACCTTTCACCAGCTACTTCATTAACCTGACACTTAACTTGAAACTCTTTCTTGGAGAAGGAGGATCCTCCTTTGGCACAACAAGCTTCTTCCTTTTAGAAGTGAAAGGCTTCTTCAATGGAGCTATGCTCTCCTTGGTTGTTGGTGTCTCCTTTTAAATAACAAATTCAACCAATACCTACAAGTTTATTTGAGCCACTTCATCTTGAAAATGTTGCAACTCTGCTTTGAGATTTTTGTTCTGAGACTGAAAGCCTGTGTTCTTCCTATAAATTTTTTTGAGCTGCCTATGGAGAGGCTGGGCCTTTCTTACTGCAAACCTTGCTAGGTCAAGAGTGTCACTGTATCCATCCATGAGTTCTTTCATCTTAGCCCTGTCAGACATGGCTTCTGCTTTCAAATGATCCAACTCCTTCCTAGTATCCCTAAGTTTCCTGATTAATATTTTGAATGTCTAGTTGCCAGGTGGAGTAATGACATGAATAGTATCAACGAGATTTTTCATGGTTTTCTCTTCCTGCATGATAGGAATTACCCTGTCTATCTCATCAGGCTTCTTGATGCCTTTTCCTTTATCTTTCTTCTTTGTATAGAGATTTCTTCTTTCTTCTCCATAGGCTTTCCAATGCCTTGGATCTTATCTTTCTTTTTCTGTAGGATAGATACTTTAGGTAGGGACTATTCTTCAACAACCTCTTTAGAATTTGATGCTCTTGTGAAGGGATTTCTAACCTTGATACTGGTTGTTGAAGGAGATGAGGAGAAGTGTAGCTTCTTTCCTTTCTTTGTTGTAGGTTTAGTAGAAGAAGGGGATTCTTCTAACTCTGGTGGAGGAGGGGGTGAAAGATCTCTCTGTGGAGAAGGAAAAGCTTCCTCCTCAGTTCCTGTGACCTCCTTGATGACCTCTTGATCTTGAACAAGAACGCTTCCCTTTCCCTTCTTGCTAGTACCTTCTTTAGCAATACTGGTGGATGGTAAATGGCTTGTAATATGCAACTGAGGAGTAGCTGCTATATCAAACTTGAAGTGAGAAGCAATAACAAAATGTTCCCATGAGATGTCGTTCTTACCCAGTTCTTCATAAACTAGCATTATAATTAATCCAGAGTGAAATATGCTAGTATCCACAGCCTTAGACCTTGATTGAATCATGTCTGACATCTTGCCTATGCTCCTTAGCAAATAGTAGGGAATATTCATTTCGATTTTACTAGTAAAATGCAGTAGAAGCCTTCAATGGTATTATTATAATGTATTAAACCTCCCTTCACACGTAAAGTACCTCTAAATGATCCTCAATATCTTGTCAAACTTCTCAATCAGATGATTCCTTTGCACACCTTTAGACAAATTACCATCTTGATGTTCAAGCTTAAGGAAATATTTTCCATACGCTGCATTCAAAGCCATGGATTTAAACCATTTCTCACCTGTGATAGGGATTCCTGTAGCAGCTGAAATAGAGGCCTCAGTCACCTCAAATTCTAGATCCTCTACCTTGGTTTTCAGGCCATCAAAATGTAAGGCAAACTACCTTGTCACCTTAGGATGACCTCTTTTCATATTTTATCAAAAAGAGAGGCATCCCACCCTTTGAAACACTTATTTGGCCATGGGCTCTGCCTCAAATAGATGCATTTCGATAGGCTTAGTTATGACCATCTTTCCTTCCTTGTGTGATTTCTTCATCTGAGGAGTCTCCATAATTTAGGATAAGAGCTTCTTATGGCTATGGAGGGCGATAACCAGGAGGACCTAAAGTCAAGGCTCAAGTGGACAAAAATTCCCTTAAACCATATTGGTTGCTAGCTAACTAAACTGGTTGTTGAAATCCCACCCTTGGATGTGTGCAGGTATGAACACTTAGAAAATGAGAGGATACCCTATAATTGTCTTTTGAAACTGGGTAGAAACAACCCGATCTAAGTGTCATAGGAAGAAGGAGAACAAAGTTGTTGAGTAGCACCTCTAAGTAGCGCACTGCACATGCAGAGGATAGAACTTTCTTGGATGTTGTGAGCTTATTAGAAATGTTGGGCAGATGTATCAAAATTCTATATGAAGGAAATGAGATTTACAGGTTTGAAAGGAGGGAAGAAAATGATAGGGTGGCATGAGGAAATATATCCTCCAGCTATGCAGGCTTGATAACCAAAATTTGGAGCGCTATCTTTCCTTGAAATTTATGTGTAGAGAAGGAAAACATGGAATACCTGTGGAATAAAAGGAAGTTTGAAGCCCCAACAATATTTTAGGAAGAATTCATGAGCATCTCATCCTTCGAATATACCTCAGCATCAGGTTTGGTAGTGTTGTTGTTGATGACTGGTCATAACTAGGAGTTTGCGCAATGCAACAATCTTGAGTTTTTCAAAAATCACAAACCATTATCAGAGCTCGTAAATACGTTTCGAACCATGCCGACACAGAAGTCTATAATGTTGTCACTTCTGCTGATCAATTATTAATATAAATACTCCTTTCCCATCCTATTTTTATTTGCCTATTCATGGCCACATACACTTATTTGGTATATTTTCCACATGGATTTGCATTATATTCTTGGCATCCATGTATGCAAATTCAATACAGAATGTAATGAGAAATCGAGTTCATCTAGATGGTTCTATACCACTCCACTCCCGAGTTATTTATAATGTATTTCAGCCATCACAGATACTCCTATGATCTCACACATTAGGGGGCATCTGTTATAGCAAGATTTGCCCCACCATTGCTATCTTGCACAGAGGGACTTTTTCCATTTCCCTATGCAGACTTGTCATCCCTTTTTGATGAATCCAGAGCCAAAAATACACATTTTTCCACATATACGAGCCTTATCTTCTATACAACATGTGTATACACTAGTTTCTCCACCACAACCCACGCAGATCGAGATTTGTGCCAGAAAATACAAAATGGAGTTGGGTTTCCATGTCACGAAAAAATATCTTTGATCCTTGGCCTTCCACATACTGGAAACATTCTGACTCGACCCTTCAGTTACATTTTGAAGACTATAAAAGCACAATTCTGAGCTATGGAAAGGAGGATAAATCATTCAACTTTGAGAGAAAAGTTACTCTGGAGAAATTACTTCATATTGAGTCTGCATCCCTTTGTCCCTCAAGTCTGAACACAGTGTTCAGCCCTGAGATCTTTCCCTACTGTTGAGAGAACCTCATTATCTCTCTCCTATGAGCTTGTCTTTGGTGGAGGATTGAAGTGGTGGAGGCCCAGTTGGAAGGAACTTGGTTTCTTGGTTTCAAATGTGCCAACACGAAAGTCTGTAATGTTGTCACTTTTGCTGATCAATTATTAATATAAATACTCCTTTCTCGTCCTATTGGTATCGTACAAATATATGATTATTATCCATGGGAATTTTTGTAATGTTTATTAATGGATTATGTTATCTAATGTGTTAACCCCTTTACACTATCACCATGTACTTTCTATGCTTGTTTGTTGAGAACTTATTGCAGGTATAAAGCTTTGGGTCGAAGTGCTCAACGGTGGAACATCATTGAACGTTGGACCGAGGTAGTCCTTTTTCTTATATTGAACATTATTTTATATAACATACAATGGAATTGATTTGATTTCTGCAGTCATACCTGTTTGTTGTGGTTTACCCTTGGCCATAGAGATTTTTTCCCTCGTAACAAAATTGGCGACTCCACTAGGGAGTTATTTATAATGTATTCTAACCATTGCAGATACTCCTCTGATCTCACACATTAGGGGGCATCTATTATAGAAATATTTTCCCCACCATTACTATATTGCACAGAGGACCTTTGTCCATTTCCCTATGCAGACTTGTAATCCTTTTTTGATGAATCCAGAGCCAAAAATACACATTTTTCCACATATGCGTGCCCTATCTGCTATACAACATGCGTATACACTGGTTGCTCCACTACAACTCGCGTACATCAGGATTTGTGCCAGAAAATAAAAAATGGATTCGGGTTTCCATGTCACGACATGAGATCTATGATCCTTGGCCTTCCACATACTGGAAATGTTCCGACTCGGCCCTTCAGTTGAATTTTGAAGACTATAGAAGCATAATTTCGAGCTATGGAATGGAGGAGAAAGTATTCAACTTTGAGAGCAAAGTTACTCTCGAGAAATTACTTCATATTGAGTCTGCATCCCTTTGTCTCTCAAGTCAGAACACAGTTCTCAGCCCCCAAGCTCTTTCCCTATTGTTGAGAGAACCTCATTATCTCTCTCCTATGAGATTTCCTTTGGTGGAGGATTGAAGTGGTGGAGGCCTAGTTGGAAGGAACTTGGTTTCTTGGTTTCGAACCATGCGGACATGAAAGTCTGTAAAGTTGTCACTTCTGCTAATCAATTATTTATAGAAATACTCCTTTCCCATCCTATTGGTATCGTGTAAATATATGATTATTATCCATGGGCATGTTTGTAATGTTTATTAATGGATTATGTTATCTAATGTGCTAACCCCTTTATACTATCACCATGTACTTTCTATGATTTTTTTTTATAACTTATTGCATGTATAAAGCTTTGGGTCGAAGTGCTCAATGGTGGAACATCATCGAACGTTGGATCGAGGTAGGCCTCTTTATTATCTTGCACATTATTTTATATAACATACAATGGAATTGAGTTGATTTCTGTAGTCATACCTATCTGTTGTGGTTTACCCTTGGCCATAGATAATTTTTCCCTTGTAACAACATCTTTTAACCAACTCTTGATGCTAAAAACAATGAAGAGATGACATCAGTGTTGTAATCATAAATCATGGTGGAATATGATGAATGGGAAATGTGCTATGGAAACTCCTGATGAGTTGGCAACACTTCATTTCAAAAAATGATTGGACAGGTAAGCAAAGGACAACAAGGTAGGGCTACGAGGGCATGAGTGAGGAAAATGGCCTATCAAATCAAGCTATTCATGGAGTGAATCGATCCTAGTGACGAGTCATGAGGGGGATCAAAGATAAATCATGAACAAAATGGTCCTAAGTCCAAATTTGAATGAGGATCAAAACAAAAGTCATGACTCAATACTTTATTTATCAAGGGGGTCCTAAAAAACACACTTTTAAACGGGTCGAATTAACAAAAATTAAAATCTAAGGCTTAGGAAAAGATAAAACTTAAGTCTAAAAACCCCAGAAAACTTAGTGTCATAACATTGGCTCCACAGGGGATGGCATGCTCCCTGCAAGTTGCCAAGAATAGTAGATTCAGTGCCTTATCCTAGGGCTATGGGGTTAGTTTTTGAAACAAAAAATAAAAGAAAGATGATATTTACAATGGCATGCAAATCCACTCATGGCTCAAGAAAAGTACCTTTTCAGAAAAGGCCCATTTACAAGGCCACCAAAAACTTCTTCATCCTCCATATTATGCAACTTGAAAGTGTTATTATAGAATACCTCAAAAATTTTGAAGGGACCGATCCATAAAGATTCAAATTTACCATGCTTGCCTTTATCTTGCTTTAGTGCATCCCACTTGAGCACCAGATTGCCCAGTTGAAAATCCTCTTTGTTCACTTTCTTATCGAACGCTTGCTTGATCTTTAGTTGATGATCATGTGCTTTATCCACAAGTTGCTCCCGATTCTACTGCACTTCAACCAACTGTTGAATCCTTCTGATCATATGATCCATCTCCCCTTGGTAATCTTGGAAGAAATTTTCCATAGGAAAGGCAAGCTGAGAAGGAAAAATGGCCTCAACTCCATACACCAACTGGAAAGGAGAAAGGCCCAGGGACCTATTTGTTTTCACTCTGTTAGCCCACAAAGAAAACTTGAGTTTTGAGTCCCATGCCTTTTTGTTGTCCTCTAAAAGCTTTTTAATGATCTTTATCAGGATTTTGTTAGAGGACTCTGCAAGCCCATTCTCTTGGGGGTAGTAAGGGGTAGAGTGAACCAATGTGATCCCAAACTGTTCACAGAATTGAATTAATGGTTCAACCTTGAAAGTTGCAGTATTATCAGTGACAATTATGTTCAGACACCCAAACCTTGCCATAATGTCCTCAAGGAAACCAATGAGCACTTTGTGGGAAGCATTCCTTGTAGGGGTAGCCTCTATCCACTTAGTCAAGTAATCTATAGCAGTCAAGATCCATTTATGTTGACCACTGGAAACGAGATTAATTTCCCTGATAAAATCTAGGCCCCACTGTTGAAAGGGTCTTGAAGCTGCCACAGGATTTAATGGAAAAGACTTGAGTTGTTGCTTTCCACAGAATTTCTGACATTTAACACATGTTCTGATCTTAACACAAACATCGGTGAATAGACTAGGATAGAAGTACCCAACCTTGAGAATATTTTATGCCGTGTTTCTCCAATAATGATGCCCCCCACATAAATTGTCATGAAAATCAGACATAATCTTTTGCGCTTCTTGTGGGTCTAGGCACCTCAAAAGCACTCCCAATGGGTCTTTCCAATACAAGACTTGATCAATAAGGAAGTATTTAATTGATTTGAGTTTTAAGGCTCTCACCTTTTTCTTTTCCATACCATCTGGAGGTTGTAATTTCTGAAGAAAAAATATAATGTCCTTGTACCAGCTGTAATTTGCCAATGTAGGGGTGACTTGAGAACCTTTGTCAGTCAATTCAGCCTACTGATTTTATGAACATGAGTTGGTGAAATTTACCCTCAAGGCTGATAAATTTGATTCATCCAACATCTTGGCTAAACCCTATACTTTAACCAATTTGGTAGGCTTAATATCAATATCAAATTCAAGGATTTTGGCAATCCACTTGCTCATTTTTCGGTCTATATATAGCTGAATAAGAATCTCCTTTATAGAAGCTGATGGGACATAAGAAATGACTCTTGAATGCAACACATAAACTCTAAAAGAATTGAGAGATTTAACCAATCCATAGGATTTCTTATCCATGATGTCATATTTTAATTCAACATCTCTCAATGCCCTACTGAAAAACACAATGGGTTGCTCTAAGCCTTCAACGTTCTTCATCTACTACTATATCAAATGAAGTGAAATGAAAAATAAGAAAATCCTTGGAGTAGTCTGGGTTGATAAGGATCGGGGCTTTAGTCAAGTATTTCTTTATCTGATCAAAAGAATTATGGGACTCGAAATTCCATTTGATTTAATTACCTTTCCTCAACATGGTCATTATATACTTGACCAACTCAACAAAATTTGACACAAGCCTTCTCAAAAAATTAATTTTTCCCAAAAAAGATTGAACCTTCTTTTTGGATCTAGGAAGTGACAAGGTTTGTATAGCTTCAAATAAACTGGAATCAATCCTTACCCCTTCAGCTGACACAATATGCCCCAATAAGTTTCCCTCCTTCATGGAAAACAATGATTTTTTTGGATTCAAAGAGAGACCAAATTTTTTCCATTTCAAGAAGACCTTTTTTAAATGATCATAGTGTTCTTTATCAGATTTAGAGAACACCATTATTTCATCTAAATAGATAACAACAAACTTTTCTTTCTCTCCAATAAATGCTATGTCCATAGCTCGCTGAAAGGTCGCCCCTGCGTTCATCAAACCAAAAGGCATCTTGGCATACATAAACGTACCCCAAGGGGTGGTGAAGGCAGTCTTCTCTCTATATTCTGGAAAAATAGAAATCTGATTATAACCAGAAAAACCATCAATCATGGACATGCTGGCTGCACCTGTCACCCTCTGTAATATGTTCTCCATCTTGGGAAAAGGGTATTTATCCTTTTTAGAACTTCTGTTCAGATTCCAAAAATCAACACAAAGTCTGATTTCTACATTCTTTTTTCTCACCAGGACCAAGTTGGCCACCCATTCAGAATACCTCAAAGGAATATTAATTTTAGCATCTAAAATATTTTTTACCTCCTTTTCCATGAAAGGCAACAACATAGGATTGATTTCTCTCAACTTTTTCCTGAAGGGTTTGGTCTCTTCCTTTAATGGAATCTTTTTCTCTGTAGTGTTGTTGTCATAAGTTTAGAGATATTCATAAGTCCAAGTGAATACATCAGCAAATTCCTTTAACAACTCAGTATATTATGCCCTCTGCTCTCTTGATAGGATGCTTGAAAAATTGACATATTTTGGATCCTTTTCTATGCCCAAATTGCACTCAGTTATGTCAGCATCATCAATAGACACATTCCCCTTCACTGCCACATCATTTCCATCAAATAATATTTCCAAAGGAACTAGCCCTTTTGGAATGTGGTTGCTAGGTAGCTTCACAAAATGATGATTAGAAATTTTACTAAGCAAAATATTAGCATGAGGATTAATTTCAGAATCATGATCCTGGTTAATGTGTAATGCAGAAAACTCATCAACAGCCTCGAGGAAATTTTTAAGTTCTAGATCATCTTCAAACACCTTCCAATATTTTAAATTGTTGGGTATAGAAGGCATGTACTTGAATTCTACATCATACTTGAGTTTAGGTGGTAAGGGGATTCTAAAATTTCTTGTTGATATAGCCAAAGAATCAACCATGGTATTCTCTTCTCTAGGAATAAATGAAATGTTAAAAGATGCGAAGAAACTGTCCAACAAGTCCCACACTTCATTCTTGTAATATCTAAGCCTAGGGTGCTTCGTTTGGTAAAGATTTTTAATCTGATGGACTATTAATTTAGCATCCCCAAATACTGATATCTCTTCTATCCCCATGTCTTTAGTAGCCCTCAGTCCCAAGACAAGAGCTTCATACTCTTCCACATTATTAGTAGTTTCAAATTCTAGTTTGTATGACAAATATATAATCTCTTGAGTTAGTGAGACAAAGACCACTCCAACACCAACACCTTCCTTACAAGAGGCTCCATCAAAGAACATCTTCCAAACAGAGGTGGTTAGAGGAGACTCCTCACAAAAGGTAACAGACTGTTTTCTAATTTCAACAAGAGGTTCAGGAACATCAGTGAGATGCAAGATGATAGATCCCAAATCAATATCAAGAGAAAAAATAGGATTATTTGTGGGGTTTACTTCATCACTAATGATTTAATCCAATTGAGCTTCCATGTAAAGTCTTCTATGCTCCCCCCAAAAAACGGGAATGGTAGCATATGAGAGATCCATCTACAAGGTTCCCCCAAGTCTTTTATCCAAGACCTTGATAAGAGCATGCTGAACTTGGGGGGAACATCAACCACCATGATATCCATGAATATGATTTTCATGGGCAGCTGAAATAGGGTCAAAACCAAATCCTTAATGACTCCAAGACACTTCACTTTCCTAAAGTCAAAAGAATACAAGTCATGGTAAGTCTTTGTGTTTTCTAACCTAAGTTCATCCATAACAGCTTTTGGCATGAGATTGTGGGATGCCCCTGAATCCATCAAACAATTATGAAACACCTTATCATGAATATTCAATGATGTATAGAAAGGAGGGGATGAATCATATCTATATTCTATCAATGGACCCAATATAACTGTTGGTTTTTCATCTTGAATATTTACTGAATCAGTGGCACTTGGAGAGGCTTCGGGCTATAACATTTTGGAGAGATATCTTTTAAATTCTTCGTTTTTTATCAATTCCAAAAATGGTACAGGGATATTGATTTTTTGGATCTCATTCTCAAAGATGAAGGAAGAAGAAGACTTCAGGATCTCTTTGGTTTCAGGAGTAGGATTTCTAACCAAAACTTGGGGATTTTGAGTGTCTTTTTCCTTACTGTTAACTATCACAGCCTTGGCAGAATTTTCTTTTTGGGTAGGCTGATTAGGAGCATCAATTTTTTCTTCATTCTTTTTGGATCTCAGATTATATATATTAGGACTTTATTTTCCTTTCTCTCCCTTACTTAATTCATTTATTTGAATATCCATCAAGGATTTATCATAAGCAGATTGAGTCAAGTGAGGGGATGGGAATGTGTCACCTAAGAAATGAAGCTCAGGATTAGCTTCTTCCTCCTCTCCTTATTAATCAGCAACCAGGTTGTTCTGTAAAGGAGTTTGTACCCTTTGATCATCTCTCTCTCTATTTCTGGGATCTCTGGGAAGGATTTGGGGAGCATTATTTGGTCTCCTGAAGTTACCTCTATTATCAGTATTTTGAGTATTTTTGTTGGTCTTTTTTCCTTCCATTTTTAACTTCTCTATCTCAGTAGAAAGGGATTTTACTAATTTGGTGAGCTCATCTACTTGAGCATGAACAATATGCGAGTCCTAGGTTGAGGCTTCAGTTCTTCCTTTCTCTTGTCCCTGTCATATTTCCCTATGAGTTTATCAGATGCCACTATGTTGGATTCCACCTCCAATGTTGCATCTTGCATATGAACTAAGGAGGTTGATCTTATTTCTCTCAATAGAAGGAAAAACTCGGGGTCAAAGGCACTGGCATAAGTGATTTTTGTAGAGGTTTCAATGGGTTTTATCTCAACTAGAATCTTATTGTACATTTTCTTAAATCTTTTAGAAAAGTCAGAGATAGACTCTCCCTCTTTCCTTTTTAGGGATCCAAATTCAATGATGTAGTACAAAAAGTCCTTTTTGTCCCCCTAGTGCCTCAAGAAGGCTTCGTCTAACGCCTTAATGCTAGTAATGGATCCAAGTGGCAAACCCCTAAACCACTTCCTAGCCTTGCCAAAAAGGATTTGGACGAAGACCCTCATCGACACATCCTCATTTTCAGTTTTTTGATTATTTGCATTATTGTAGAAGGCAACAAGATGTTCCTCAACGGTTATATCTTCTTCTCCTGTGAATTTGGGCATGTATTTCAAATAATCTCCAGGAGGGAGGGAATTCACTGGTTGAGGTAAGACAAGAGGGGCATATCTTGCAACCACTATGGCATACATCCTATTTTCATGGGGTTAGCACCTGCCATTGGATTTTGAACTCTTGGTGAAGAAGGAGGAGAAGGGGACTTGACTATGTGCAGCTTAGGTGAAAAAGGAATGTTTGAAGGGAAAATTTCAGCTTTCACAGCAGAAGGTTGGGTCTTGGAAGAAGATGGTAAAGTCTACAGAGGAGAGGAGGTTTCGTTTTCTTTGACAGCAGAAATTTTAACCAGAGGAAGGGTAGCAAAACCTAAAGTAGGAAACTCGTCAATACTCTCAAGACTGTACCACTTTACAATGCCAGGGGAAGAAAGAATGTCAAAGATTTCTTCTTTCAAATCAGTTTCGAAAGAGGAGTATTCAATAGGAAACATTTGAAAATCAATATTCGTAGATACTTCAGCAGAAGGTAAAGAAGTATTACTTGATATAACAACTGGCAGATTAAGAGTGGAATCGGGCAATTGACCAGAAGCACTTGTAGCAGCAGCAGAAAAACTTTCTTGAGAAACTTTTCCCGTATTGATTGTATTTTATGGGTCAGCCTCAGGTGGAACCAAAGGTAAATGTGGATTTGATCTTGTATGTATTCCTTTAGGCGCCAAAGATGAAACAATGGAGTCGCCAGGTGCAAGCTGCAATCTTCAAGATACTAAGTTCTGATGCACCTTTAGAACTAGTAAGTTGTGTGGTTTAATCCCAGGGAAAAGTCTTCAAATCGGTCCCCAACAATGATGCCAAGAATGTTAGCACTAGGAATCACCTTCATATTTCATGGAAAGCAAGCCCAATACCCATCAGGTTATGTGTGAATGTAAAAGAGTTTTAAGGGGTCAAATGGATAAGACTCAAGATGATAATGTTCCAACTCAGAAATCAGGGCTAGCAGGCATGAGAAATCAAGGTCTTGTCTAAATTCAATTAGTAAGTGGAAGTAAGTATGAATAGAGGGAAGACTTTAGTGAGAGGAATGTAGAGGTTGTTGTAAACATCAGGTCTGCATACAACCTAAGCAAGAAAGACTCTTAACACAAGATCTTATTGAGTTCAGAACTTAAGGACACTAAAGAAACATCATGATAATATAATAATCAACCATACATCATAATATCACCACAACCATTCATGTGAATCATTCAAAGCATGAACACTTTAGCATCAAAAGAAAATAAGTTGGAAAGAGAAGATGATTTCTATTAACCAACATGACTCAAATCAAGTACATAACTAGTTCACAGTAACTTCATCAAAATATTACAGTATAAGGGATCCTTGATCAACCATTCAAACCTACTAAAGAATTTCATCTATCTATTTATAACAAAAAAAGAGGCAATAGCTGGAGGTGTGAGGTAGCCTTCTTCCCATGAAAATCTCTAAGAATTTATTCCATCTAACAACTTGACTAACAACCTATGCTATAAAATTGGAAAGTGTTGGTGACTGATCCAACCAATATTTGAACTAACTTGATTTCCCATTGGTTTGCAACTCCTTGTTTTCCATGTGTCCTTTAGAGGCATGTGGTTGTCATCATGCTGCTAGTTGTTGTCTCTGCAATTATCTCCATCATTAGCTATCCAAAAAGTTGTTAGCTCGACCCTCCTGGATTCCTGGTATCTGTTGGTAGCATCTTTGGGTAGCACTCTGAGTAGCACACTTTGTAGTGCCTTCACCAAATTTCATGATATTCTATAGTGCAACCTCAAAACTACACAAGTAGAAAAGGTAGCACCAAACCTTCGTATCGTCTGTGAAAACTTCAGTCTCTGTGAGAATTTTGGTAGCGAATTTCAGTAGTGCCACTATGGTGTATCTCTGTGTAGGATTTCGTCTCTGCTAGAAATTCAGTAGAGAATTTTGGTAGCGCCACTATGTATCCTGTCAAACCTTAGGTAGCACCATCATAATTCGCAACAATGTCACTTGAACATATGCAGAATGGGTAGCAACCTCGGGTAGTAGAAACTTCATTAGTATTAGGCATTTCGATAGCATTGTGGGTAGCAAACTGGTGGAATATCAAAAATAAACTATTCCGTAGAGCCATAGCGCTACGAAATGTCTGCACTATTACTTCCGAAGGGATTAATTCTTTGTAAAAAACCCAAAACTATGAATAGTAATCGCTAGAATCCTATATAGGTGGCAGAGGTAGTGTTTCATCAATAGTTTATCCTCACAAAAAGGGACCATATTAAAAAATCGACCTCACCTTTCACCAGCTACTTCATTAACCTGACACTTAACCTGGCACTCTTTCGTGGAGAAGGAGGATCCTTCTTTGGCACAACATGCTTCTTCCTTTTAGCGGTGACAAGCTTCTGCAATGGAGCTATGCTCTCCTTGGTTGTTGGTGTCTCCTTTTCAATAGCAGCTTCAACCAATACCTGCAATTTTCTTTGAGCCACTTCATCTTGAAAATGTTGCAACTCTGCTTTGAGATTTTTGTTCTGAGACTAAAAGCTTTTGTTCTACCTATAAAGGTTTTTGAGTTGCCTATGGAGAGGTTGGTCCTTTCTTGGTGCAAACTTTGCTATGTCAAGGGTGTGGTTGTATCCATCCATGAGTTCTTTGATATTAACTCTGTCAGACATGTCTTCTACTTTCAAATGATCCACCTCCTTCCTAGTATCCCTAAGTTCTCTGATTAATCTTTTGAATATCTGAATGCCAGGTGGAGTAGTGATGTGAACTGTATCAACAGGAATTTTCATGGTTTTCTCTTCCTACATGACAGGAATTACCTTGTCTATCTCACCAGGCTTCTCAATTCCTTTTCCTTTATCTTTCTTCTTCTGTATAGGGATTTCTTCTTTCTTCTCCATAGTCTTTCCAATGCCTTGGCTCATATCTTTATTTTTCTATAGGATAGAGACTTTAGGTAGGGACTATTCTTCAACAACATCTTTAGAAGCTGATGCTCTTGTGAAGGGATTTATGACCTTGATGCTGGCTATTGAAGGAGATGAGGAGAAGTGTATATTCTTCCCTTTCTTTGTTGTAGGTTTAGTAGAAGAAGGGGCTTCTTCTAACTCTGGTGGAGGAGGGGGTGAAAGATATCTCTTTGGAGAAAGACAAGCTTCCTCCTCAGTTCCTACAACCTCCTTGATGACCTATTGATCTTGAACATGCACTCTTCCCTTTCTCTTCTTGCTAGTACCTGCTTTAGCAACATTGGTGGATGGTAAAGGGCTTGCTATCTACGACTGAGGAGTAGCTTCTATATCAAACTTGAATTGAGAAGCAATAAAAAAATGTTCCCATGAGATGTCTTTCTTACCCAGTTCTTCAGAAACTAGCATTCTAATTAATCCAGAGTGAAAGATGCTAGTATCCATAGCCTTATACTTGGATTGAATCATGTCTGACATATTTCCTATGCTACTTAGAAAATAGTAGGGAATATTCATTTCAATTTTACCAGTAAAATAGAGTAGACGCCGTATATGCTACTGGTATAATGTATTGAACCTCCCTTCACACGTAAAGTACATCTGAATGATCCTCAATATCTTGTCAAACTACTCAATCAGATGATTCCTTGGCACACCTTTAGAAAAATTACCAACTTATTGTTCAAGCTTAAGGAAATTTTTGGCATAGGCTGCATTCAAAGCCATGGCTTTAAACCATTTCTCACCTATGATAGGGATTCCTATAGCAGCTGAAATAGAGGCCTCAGTCACCTCAAATTATAGATGCCCTACATTGGTTTTTAGGCCATCAAAATGTAAGGCAAACTGCCTTGTCACCTCAGGATGGCCTCTTTGCATATTTTGGCAGAAAGAGAAGCATCCCACTCTTTGAAAAACTTTTCTAGCCATGGGCTTTGCCTCAAATAGATGCATGTCCACAGCCTCGGTTCTGACCACATTCCCTCCCTTGTGCGACTTCTTCATCTAAGGAGTCTCCATAGTTTATGATAAGATCTTATTATGGCTATGGAGTGGTGATAACCAGGAGGACCTAAAGTCAAGGCTCAAGTGGACAAAACTTCCCTTAAACTAGACTGGTTGCTAGCTAACTAAACTGGCTATTAAAATCCCATCGTTATATGTGTGCAGGTATGAACACTTAGAAAATGAGAGGATACCCTGTAATTGTCTTTTGAAACTGGGTAGAAATAACTCGATTTAAGTGTCAGAGGAAGAAGGGGAACAAATTTGCTGATTAGCGCCTCGATAAAACTTGCTTGGATGTTGGGAGCTTAGTAGCAATGGTGGGTGCATGTTTCAAACTTCGATATGCAGGTAATGAGATTTACAGGTTTTAAAGGAGGGAATAAAATGATAGGGTTGCATGAGTAAAGATATCCTCCAACTATGCAGGCCCAATAACCAAAATTTTGAGCGCTATCTTTGCTTGAAATTTATGTGCAGAGGAGGAAAACACGGAATACCTATGGAATAAAAGGCAGTTTGAAGCCCCAACAATATTTTAGGAAGAAGTCACGAGCATGTCGGCCTTCAAATCTACCTCAACATCAGGTCTAGTAGCGCTGCTACTGCTGACTGGTCAGAACTGGGAGTTTGTGCAGTGCAACAATCTTGAGTTTTTCAAAAATCACAAACTGTTATCAGAGATCGTAAATACAAGATCTTGAAAGAATCTTTTAAACAACTCCTAGCGCTGAAAACAAGGAAGAGATGACATCAACATTGTAATCATAAATCATGATGGAATATGATGAACGAGAAATGTGCTACGGAAACTCCTGATGAGTTGGCAACACTTCATTTCAAAAAATGATTGGAAAGGTAAGCAAATGACAATAAGGTAGGGCTACAAGGGCATGAGTGAGGAAAATGGTCTGTCAAATCAAGCTATTCGTGGAGTGAATCGATCCTAGTGACAAGTCATGAGGGGGATCAAAGATAAATCATGAACAAAATGGTCCTAAGTCCAAACTTGAATGAGGATCAAAACACAAGTCATGACTCAATACTTTATTTATCAAGGGGGTCCTAACAAACACACTTTTAAAAGGGTCGAATTAAAAAAAATTAAAATCTAAGGCTTAGGAAAAGATAAAACTAAAGGCTAAAAACCCCAGGAAACTTAGTGTGATAACACAAAGGTTCAGTTGAGAGAAACATGGAGCCAACATTAGGCCAAAGACGCAGGGATGAAAATGTGATTACTCCACTGGGATACCTTTTTTCGAAGGTAGTCTAGTCGGTTCGAAAAAGGGGTAAACTAGCACCGAAAATACGTTTATTCAAAACCATTTTAACGAGTGTGACAAAGACAAGATCACTCGAAAATATTTTCAATTTTAAGGACTCTTAAAAGAGCTTAAATATGGATTCACAACCTTTTTCTAGATTTAGTCTCCCTAGCCCAAAAACGTATAAAATCTACTTAGGATAACTCTCCCGGTGAGACGAATCTCCCAAGGTGTACCTTTTTCCTCCTTAATCTACAGGCTGAAAAAAGGGGTAAACTCATACCAGTAGATGTTTTTCTGAACAAATTTAACGAGTGTGAAAGAACAAGGTCACTCGGCGATCTTTTCAATTTTAAGGAGTCTCAAAAGAGCTTAACTATGGATTTCGTAGGGGATGTTCTTCTAGACCAACTTAACAAGTGTGAAGGAACAAGGTCACTTGACAATCTTTTCAATTTTAGGGGGTCTGAAAAGAGCTTAACTATCGACTCCGTGGGGGTTCCTTTTTCATAAATTTAGTCCTTCGGGCCCAAAAGAGGGTTAAACTTATACCTGAGAATACTCTTCTAGCAAACAGAAGTTCCTAGAGTATACCTTTGTTCATACAAATGACCATCCGAACCGGAAAAGGGGTAAACTATCGTTGAATAAACATGCCTTCAAGTTTTTGTTTGGTGAGCGTGAAGGAAAACAAGATGGCTCGATAATGTTTTCATGTTTATAGAGTCTGAAAAGGGCTTAAAGAAGACTCTAAGGGGCTACGACTCATGTATGAAATTGGTTCAAGTAGAGCCCACTGCTAGGCTCAGACCAAGAGTCTCTTCGATAGTCAACTTGGAAAGTCTCCCAAAAGGGAAGAAACCACAAACCATGGTGTAAGTCATCCCACGGTATAGAAACCATAGTCATGGCTTCAAGGATAGCCTCATCAGAAGGCAATTGAATGTTCGAGAAATCACGCGAACGAGGAGGGTCGACAGTCCCAAAAGGAGGGTTGACAGTCCCAAAGGGTGAAGTAAACTAACCATATTCCATATGACGATGGAGGTTTTGGCCAGGACTGGCAGAGTCTCTAAACAAAGAATCACAAGCACGAGGGCTTGAGGATCTACAAACAACAAGATCAGACTCAGAAGAAGACTCAAGATCACTTGGACCAAGAGGGGGAAGCAAGGGATCCCATTCCCCCATTGTATAAACCAATGGATCAATTGTTGACACCAAGTATGGAGAAGGCAAACATGATTACACAGGTTACTTCTCAGAATCAATTGAACACTGAGGATAAGATGCCACATAATTAACCCGTGGCGGGGTATAGTCTACATGAACACTGGAAACATATAAAGGGGCATCATGAAATAACAATGAATTAGGATGGTGATTATCAGATTCTAGCTAGTCAATAGTGGCAATGCTTCCATTATGAGGAAAATGCATCACCTGGAAGAGAATAGACACCAAAACATTCATAGCATATACATAATCTTGCCCGAGAAGCATATTGAAATCAAACGGGCCTTGCACCACTATAACATCAACAAGGACACTCTTCCCACCTAACAAGATAGGAAACTGAGGAAGAACCCCCAAATATTCACTAGGATGTCTGTCAAAATCCAACAACTCATGTGAAGCAGACACAAGCTTGGGAGATCCCAAGACTTTCCAAACCAAGGAGGCTAAAATACTTGCATAGGCTCCTTCATCCACAATACATCGATAAAAAAATTTTGAATTAACTTTAACCCTTATTTGAAAGGGTGCGAAATAAGGAAGACAAGGCTCAACAAGGTCATTCCAATCAAAGGAAACCATCCTAGGGCTTGGAGGGGGTGTGCTCGAAGTGAGCGAAATGACCCCTTGTTCTGAAAATACTGAACTGGAAATGCTAAAAATGTAGTCGGTAGACACATCACTCTCTAAGAGAAGAGTGGGATCAGCCGAAGATTTCAACGAGGTGACCACTTTGGTAGACTCGACACTCTCTAAGAGAAGAGTGGGATCAGACGAAGACTGCATCAGTGTGACCACTTTCTCAACCAATGGCTGAATAGGCTGTGAGACTACATGGTCTAAAGGAACCTCACCCCTGAAAAGAGGAATGGGATCAGCCGATGACTGCATCGGCATGACCACTTTCTCAACCAATGGCTAAATAGGCTACGAGACTACATGGTCTAAAGGCACCTCACACCCCGAAAGAGGAGTGGGATCAGCCGATGACTGCATCGACATGACCACTTTCTCAACCAATGGTTGAATAGGCTATGAGACTACATGGTATAAAGGCACATCACACCCTAAAAGAGTAGTGGGATTAGCCGATGAATGCATCAACATGACCTCTTTCTCAACCAATGGTTGAATAGACTATGAGGAAACCTCAGAAGACTCATAATCAGAAGAGCTTGAAGACAGGGACCATAATCTTCATACCTCTCGAAAGCTAGGGCATAAATGAGTAAGGTGATCCCCCTTGCAAATCTTACAAGGGAACCTAGGATTACGTCCTATCCATCTAGGTTTCTCAACAGAATCAATTCCCCCGCCATGAATAGTAGTGGTTAGTTGCACATCTCCAACATGACTTGCAGAGGTTGGTGATGGGTCGATAACACCTATTGCTAGTATGACTAGCAAGCTGGAATATTTCCCCCAACATGACTTGCAGAGGCTAGGTGCTCGTCTTCAACGTGACTTGTAGAGGTTGTCGACCTATCTCCAACATGACTCGCAGAGGTTGGTAATTTATTATTCCTATTCTTCCTCTTTCTACTTCATTTAGACTTTTGGTTACTAGTAACTATACTTTCACCAGAGGCGAGAGAAGGAGGAGGAGAAGACTTTGCTGATGAAGAAACATCAACATGGTGCCCATGACATAAATTCCTTAACTGAGAAGCGTCAAGAGCATTCAGGACATTTGGAATGGTGCCCAACTAAACTGGTAGTGCCAAATTCAACTCAGGAATGTACAAAGTGGCCATCAAAGGGACACTAATGTTTCCGAAGAAAGGAAAAGCACAAGAATCCTCACGATTGGTGTAGTGGGAAGTCTACCACCCTAGGTCAGAGACCTAAAGCAATTACTGACTAAATCACTATGGAAAACTAGGGAGCACAGATCACACACTAAAATTTCCTAAAGGAAAATCAAGCAGACCACTATCTAGTTGGAAGAACAGTTACGCCAGCCAACACTAGAGAAACTTACCGGTGCAAGTGAAACTCGAACACGAAAGCACCCTCTCGGTATACTTTGCAAAGCATGGTCCGACATCTTCCCTAGGTATCGTGGTATACCCATGCAGTCACATGTGTAAGTCCCTAAAATAAAGGCAACTAAGTTGTCAACTCGTGAACAGTCACCAGGCGGGTACAGTCGGGCGGACCACAATGAGCAGGGTAATAAGCCCGAAACCTACCAAGGGTATCGATAGCAAGTGATTCAGAAGACAACTGATGACCTTGAAGGGATTCAAGATCCACGAATATCCGTAGGCAAATGCAACCGACAGTATCCCATGACAAGTCCTCAATATGCGTTCCCCACTACGCTTGGTCCGACTTTGGAGGGGTTATCTCCTCTACCTTTCCTCACACAACCTCATGTTTAGCCCCTGTGTTAGAGGGGCGTCCTATATAACTTTCATTTTTACTCGACTTTTTACACTCCCTAACTCTGACTCTAATGTTTGTTTATAAGCCTTGAAGAGTTTCCTCTCCAACCTAATTCAAGGCTCTAGCCTAGACTAGTTTATTGACCCTACAAACATAAAGTCTAATTAATTTTAATTAGTGTTCTTTTTAAGGATTGATTCACTCAAAAGGGGTGCAATAGTGCAACTGATGTTGTTAAGACTCTTGCAAAAAATGAAACTTATAAGAACACTAGCAAAGAAGAATTATCTTTCTTATTTTCTTTTGAAAAGCTTTCAAGATGCGAAGAAAACACAACACTATGGTAATTTATTTATTTATTTTTTATGCTTCAAACAAGAAACTTGAAATAAATTCTTTGTCTTTGTCTTTAAAGAAAGCGAAAGGGGAAAAAGTGAAAAATAATACAAGAATGAAAAATGACCTCTGGCCGACTGTAGATCCCAAGGGTCACTGAAGACACCAAAAAGGTTGGTCAACAACTCCAAGACTCGCCCAAACCCCTTCCGAATTTAAACATAAGAAATATTTGAAATAATAACCAAATTGAAATCAAACCCAGGCTTCGACTGTAAAAATAGAGACACTGTATGATCCAGGTGGATATAGATGGCCACCCACCTTTTCTGACTGGCTCAAAACATTTTACTGACAATTTTGGCAATTTACTATTTTTAGCAGGTTTGAACTTCCGGGGCCATTTTGAGGGCCTAAATGAAGGTTTTTCGAGATAGAGGTTCTCAATGATAGTCGATGGCATGATTGAGCCCCCAAAATGAGTCTCTTCGACTATACCTTTCCAACGAGCTATCATAAGCCTAAAACGAAGATCGTATGCAAAAGTTACGACCCCGGGAAGTTGACTTTTGGCCCACATGACTTTTGGTGCTTCATCTCATAGGGTTAAGTTTTTGGATGTCTAGGGTTTTTGGCATTCCTATTTATTGTAAAAATTCCTTCAGAGCCTCATTGTAATAATCTTCTTACGAATGCGAGTAGTTGTCACATCTCTTCTCGGAGATAAGCTGCCACCATTCCAGCAAGATTGTTTCCGCTGCATTTTACAGTTTCATCTTATTTCGTTATTGAATAGAAAACCAGTCTTACTGTATCTCTATTATTCTGTGTTAAGCACCTGTTAATAATCTGTATTCATTTCGTTCTTCTCATAAAATATGGATCATTGGCTGCTCTTGATCATTTTTTCAGTGCATGTCCCTGACGAGGTCTGAGTATAGCAAGTTGCGTCTCGAGCTTGTCTCTCTTGAAGACAATCACTCTTGCACACCCAAGAAACCCTCAATGGCGGAAGAAAAGAAAAATGACGGAGCAGATGATCCTATCAATCTATTGCTCGAGCAATCTCTCACGTGACAGAGG
>ML777339.1:840010-852159 GCA_009831015.1 Picea engelmannii | reverse complement strand
ACTATAACTTATAAACAAACATTATTTATAATTTGTTTTCAAATATGATCTAGAAGCTTCAAGTTAATGAAGAAAAAATATTAATTTTAGTTTTTTACAAAATCAAACAAATGATAGATAATTATTTGATTATTATTATTTTGGAATGAGATGCAAGATGAAAAAATAATTTAATTAATTAACATCACCAAATGATTTCATGAAAATGAGAAATCAACCAAGACATTATTTGATGAAATATTGAACACATTATTCAAAATAGTCAAACTTGCTAATGATCAAAAGAATGAACACATAATCATAATTTAAACGAAAGTAAACATTTGATAAAAAATAACGTTTTTGTTTAAATTGAGATTTTTATGCTCGTTTCTAACTTTTGACATATACTCTTGTAATAAATTACTCATACTAAAGTGAATGTATTAAGTTTGTCTCAAAGCAAGCCAAGGAATGGAACTATTTGAAAAGGTTGATTCTGGAGCTCATTATAATTATCAAGATTCTAATAGGGGCCCTTTAAAATTTGTAAAAATATAGGGGGAGTTGTTGGGGCCCAATGGGAGTCTAGAATATATGGGGCCGATCCCACTTGGGATTTTTTTTTGGATGCAGTAAAGGAACAGTATTACCATGTTGGCAACTATGAGGACTAGTACATGAGATTGACCACACTGTGGCAAGAGAGGGGCCAAGCAGTTCCAGAGTTCACCAATACCTTCCATACCTTGTGCACCAAGCTGGGTATCAAAGACTCCGAGAAACATTTGGTTATGAAATACGGTGGGGCTTTACATAGATACATCCAGAATGAAATGGATTTTCTAGACATCTCATCACTCGGTGCTGCTTATCAATATGCTGTTAAAATTGAGCGAAAATTTAAGCACCAGAACAAACGAGAATTCGGGTTTGAAAATCCACAACAACAATTATGACAAATATGGCCCTAACAAACAATCTCCTGAAAACTAGTCCAAGGCACAGGAAAAGAAGGGTCACGAGAAGACAAAGGACATCGAAAAATGGTGTGATTTCCACAAAATCCCCTGGCACAACACTGATGAATGTAGCTCAAAATAGTCATTGGTGGCCGAGATCAAAGACAAGGAGCCAAACCCTAATTCAGAATCTGATTCTGAAAAATACCGGTAAAGGACAGATCATTGACACAGACCTCACTGTTATTGTCGCAGCCACAACAATTCAACCAGAAGAACCAACAGATCATGAAGAGGGGGAGCGCCTTTTTTATTCACAGATATGGGTGAAGGGTACCTCATTGCATTTTATTGTTGATAGCGGAAGCCAGAAAAACCTCATCTCAGCAGAGGTCATCAAACAGTTGGGATTATTGAAAACACCACACCCGCAACTATACAACATCGGGTGGCTTCAGCAAGGACGAGATCTTCATGTTAGCCAACAATGTCAATTGTCATACAACATCCAACCCTTCAAGGATGAGGTATTATGTGATGTTGTCCCACTAGATGTTTGTGATGTTCTCTTGGGCCAACCATATATGTGGAGACACCATGTTGTTTATGAGTCTCAACCTCGTAGTGTCATTGTTACTTTGGGGGGTCATCTCTACAGAATACCAGAGGTAGTTCCAACTATTTTTCCACCTAAAATGTGTCGCAAGGTAGTATCTCATACTGCAAAATTCAGCTTCTTCACAACCTGTTCAAAAGGGGAACAGAAGGACACTGTAACCACTACAACCTCGCCCGCTGCACCTTCTATCCAACAGAAGCAGGTCGAAAAGGTTGCAGAAAAGCACAAAGATTCCTTCTTCACATCGTCCTCTCATGTAGCTTGACTTGTTGAACAACCTCAGCTTCAACAGGTTCATGAAAAACTTCCACAAACTAAGCAGCGTGACGTCTCCAACAATACAAGTAGCTCACCAAGATGCAGATCCAGCAAACGCTTTTCCCTCTCCCCTGGGAAATCAACGCAATGGATACCATTGCTTCCTAAGGAGGGAGGATTAATCCAGGTGGATATCGGTGGCCACCCACCTTTTTCGACTGGCTCAAAATAGTTTACTGGCAATTTTGGCAATTTACTATTTTTAGCAGGTTTTAACTTCCGGGGCTATTTTGAGGGCCTAAATGACGTTTTTTTTCGAGATAAAGGTTCTTAATGATATATTAAGGAATTATTGAGCCCCCAAAATGAATCTCTTCGACGATACCTTTCCAACAAGCTATCATACGCCTAAAACGGAGATCGTATGCAAAAGTTACGACCCCGGGAAGTTGATGTACTAACTTACCCAAACGGGACCCACATGACTTTTGGTGCTTCATCTCCTAGGGTTAGGTTTTTGGATGTCTAGGGTTTTTGGCATTCCTATTTATTGTAAAAATGCCTTCAAAGCCTCATTGTAATCATCTTCTTGCGAATGTGAGTAGCCATCACATCTCTTCTCAGAGATAAGCTGCCACCATTCTATCGAGTCTTTCACTTTGTATTTTACAGTCTCTGTACATTTATTTCATTAATAGAAATCATGTATTATTGTATATATGTGTTTATGGTGGAATATTTGATATATTTTTGTTATATTATTGAATATATTTGATATCTTTATGCATTTCTTTATTATATCTCCGATCTCATTTCGTGCCGAAAATAATCTGGATCATTGTACTTAATCAAGAAACCCTGAGAAGTAAAACTTCAATCACGAAAGAGGTTGACTGCCTCTTCTTAAAGAAAAATTTTCTTGACACAGGAAAGATATTGGTGCTTAAGTAGCCTTCATATGTACGCGGGATGTCTAAATGCAGGGCGTGTATGTACATGTGCAAACCCACTATAGGCCGAGTACACCTCTGTAACTCCTCAAAAAATAAGACAAACAGGTATACTAAGAGGGCAGGGAGACCTTCTATGGCACCAACAGGTGACTAGAATCCCTTAAAGACTCAGCAGACTCATAAAGAAACTCAAAAAAGGTAAATCCAATCAAACACCCAAATAATCCCCTAAAACCCCAGAGGTTTCCTCAGTATGGTCGCCAGTTCTGCTATAGCGGGAAATCCCCCCTATGGAGTACACTAGGGTTCAAAATGTAGGCAGATATAACCACCTAAAAGTCTCTTAATTTTTATAACTACCCCGAATATACCCCACATTCATGCATAAAATACAAAGTAAAACGATCTGGTAACTCTACCTTAAACTCCACGTCCGGTGTCAATCCTTTCGCATTTGATTGTTGCTCGACTACATGTCTCCTCCCAAGGTTGACTTGCATTCACAAACAGAAAAAAAAAGGAGCTATGAACATGCATATTATATATGAATTATTTGGTTAGATGTCGGTATAAAACATAAATCAAACATAAAGATTGAACACATCATATTGCGGGACAAAAAAGGTATTCCTTTTATTGATATCACAAAGTTTACTTACAATGAGATCGATGACTGCTCCTCGAACCTGGTCTATGATCCTCTTCACCAAGCTCCAATTGTGCTTCCAAGTATCTTTCTCGTCTCACACTTCTCTCTAGGGAAATGACATAGTCTTATAATGGAGGAAAAAGGCAAGAATGGGCAATTCTAGCACAAAACTCACAAGGTGGCTGCAAATTCTTGGTGCAAGGAGGGGATGTGAAACGGGCATAGTTTCACGGTTCTTCTTCTTATTTTAGGAATAAGACCCCAACACCTCCTTTTATATGACAAAAGGATGGTTGTTTAGTTGGGTGACGGGCTATAGGTGATGGATTAGCTTGGAAACTACACAATAGCCTGTAATCTCAACGAATTCCTTGCAAATTTTTGGAGGTATACGTGGGCTGAGGTGGAGAAGCCTGAGTACATACACGGGTTGTAGTGGATCATCCCGAGTTCGTACGCAGCCTGTAGTGGAGAAGCCTGAGTACATACACGGGCTATAGTGGAGCAGTTTGAGTACATCTTCAAAAAATTGGTTTTTAAGAAGAGCAACTCAGTGATGTCTTGGTAAAATTTGCAAGTAAGAGGGCTTGGTGCCAGGAATGCATGGTGCAATTTAGTGTTATAACAGTGATCCATCATGATACGTAAAAACCATCAAACTTGTTCAGGTCCACCTTAGGAGGATGGTGTCATATTTTATTATCCATTGATCTATTGTTGTGTGGACCCGATGAGGGTTGTGGGTGGATAAATATTCCTAACTTATAAGTTAATTCATGGTGTGGCTTAGTTTGCAGTGTATTCCAATGGTTTTCTTTTGGTATACCTTGAGTTGGCATACCCATCAAATTTTTAGTCAATCCTTGTTCGAAGTTGTTGAGTTTCTCATAGCACTTCTTCTCATCCATCTTCGTATCCAACTTCACATTCAACCCAGAAATGTCATATTGAATTTTCTTAAGTTGTTCTTCCATGAATTCCAACTTACTCATAATAGAGTAGGGGTTCATGTTGTTAAGAGAAGTATGAGGTGGTTTATAGGTACCTTTCATGGGTGAGCTCACTGAAAAAGGTTATTGGTCCTTGGGGACAATGGAGTGTAATGAATTATAGTTCTCTGATATACGTGCGGGATCCAATAGTATATCTCTTTGATATACATGTGGGGTCAACAATGCCCTTAGTCGTACAAATCGACTGCCCAAGTACTAGAGAGTGATTTCCCTGAGTGTTATTCTTGGTGTACTATAACAAAAAGATGACCAATTGGTTTAGCTAAAGTTGGTTTCAAGTATACCTAGGGGACTTCCTATATACCCAAAGGTACACATAAGTGATATTTCATATATAGGTATTGTTTGATGTGCAGTACTACTCAAAGGGGTACCAACATGGGTTACAAGGTTTTTCAACAATGTCGTTCCACTTGTATTTCCAGTGTGTATTCTTCTCCTACGATATTTTTATCCATTGAACAATAGATCACTATGTTATTTAAATATGGTGGAACATGTGTCTAAAAATAATTAAAATTTTATGATCTTTTTAACCCAAAAAAAATCTCTTAAAAACACCAGAAAATAATTTGTACAAGGTAGGTCTTGAGGCTGAAAATGTAAAATGATCACAACTTCAACTATACTTATCTGATTGGCTATTATGACCCCATTTATAAAATGTTGTGACAGTTTTTTATCTAATGGCATTGGCTTGACTGAAATATGTGCTCTCTGCCAAAATATATCCAATCTATGGAATTTGTGATCGTCACCGGAAAAATAAAACCCTAAAATTTACTGATTTTGAATCGACGATATTTCGATTTCTTGGACTTCATTTTGGACGAAGTGTTTTTTGAAATTGGGTATTTTTTCAAGAGGAATTCATATCTATGGCTAGTTTCTTCAAATTATACATACAAATTTTCATAATTTGACCTACATATTGTCATCCATTTTTGTCCTTCAAAAATATGCAAAAAGAAGAAAAAATATATTCCACTTTGTGCCCCAAAATTCTCCCACTTCATGCCCAAGAAAGAGCTCTGATACCACTTGTAGTGTAGTTACTACTTAACCCCAAAAATTTAGATGATTCATATAAAATGTAGTGCAAATTATAAGAACACGAGAGAAAAGAGAGACAAAATAGAGAGCTATGTTCACTTGCCTCTTCAAGGGGGAAACATCCAAGATAAATGCTCCAAATACAATAAAAATTCTTGACAAAAGAATACGTAACCTACTCAATATTTAGTTATCCATAAAGAATCTTAACTACCTATGGGCCCCTTATAATGAGGGTCAACCAACTAATTTGACACTTATTACTAAAAATGACCCTTTATTACAATGAGTGAGTATTAAATAACTATTTAATGAGCCTTATTCAAGGACGATGACCTCTTACATTAATAAAGTATCTAAGTAAGGGGATTAGGATAGGACCCTAACAAATTTACTTAATTGTATATCTGTCAAATGGATTCTTAATATAATAAGTGATTATCTTCAACATCATTTATTTTACATTAAATTGTTACCCTAGTATATGATTGACCTCTATTATATGATGATAAATTATGGCACTCTAGTTCTAAATAGAGATGGGACACACCATTAAGTTGTTTTTGAGGATAACTTTGATGGAGATGGACCATGTACTATGGACTTTATGTTTGGAGGAAAAATGTGAGCGGGACATAATTGGGTAGTGCTTGGATTTAGGATCTTTTGATTTACTCAAGTTTAAATTGGTCATGAAGAATTCCACACTAGCACATGCTGAGGTTTATGATTTGATTCTCACAATAGAACATGTGACTAGACTTTAATTTTCCAATAGAAAATTTTCTCAATTATATTAGTAAATATAATTTGTTTACATATTTCAATCCATATCTAGGATCAATACAAGAGAATCTAACCAGAAGGCCTCACAAAGAAAATAAACACAGTACTTTATATAGTAGCAACTTTCATAACAAAAGAGACCGCAAGGATCTAGCCAAGGTTCTTCAAAATACAAAAACTGAAGCAGAAATGCAAAAACACTGACTAAGAAGTACTTGATAAAAACAGGAAAAGCATCAGAGGAGGATAATGACTGGTAAAGACTGAGATGTCTCCTGGGACCTTCAGTGCCATTGGTCCATAGGTAAGATGTGATTCTTCCTTCTGGTTCCCTTAATTCTTGCTTAGAAAGAAGATCTGCTTCCATATTAAATTCTTTGAAGATATGCACAAAACTGACGACATGAGAATGTTTAATTAAATCCTTGATTTTGGATTTCCATCCCTCAATTTCACTTGCATGGAGTTTTCCTGTGTTGGACAGCCAATCTATAACAACGTTTGAATCACCCAGAACTTGAATTCGATGAAATGAAAAATGAGATGCCAACAAGAGAGTTGCCCAAACTCCCAATAACTCTGCTCTTGTGTTTGTGCCTCCTCCACAATTATAAACCCATCTAAAAACAAATAAGTCTAGAGTTTTTAAAACTCCTGCATTTCCACACTGGATGCCATCAAGTTGGGTCGCTCCATTGTACCAAGCAATTGTCATATTCCTGTTGTGAGGGATTAATATGTCTTGTGGAGGTCCACATTTAAGAGGTGCCAAGACTCTTTTTTGAAAACCCAGAGTCTTATAAATCATTGTGTGGATAGAGGGAATAATATCCTTGAATAATGATTTGTTCCTCTCTAACCAAATAAACCAACAAATATAGGCAGCTATCAAAGATGGGACAATCTTGTCTTCTACCCAGTTTTTGAAACAATTGGACAAGGTATTCCCTTTCCAACAATTTTTATATCCCTGTCCAGTAACCACTCTCTCCCAGACCGATTTGATGAATAGGTCGTGAATAAAAAAGTGATTGATATTTTCAATATCTTGTTTACAAAGGTAGAAATGACTAGGTCCTTCCTAGCCTCTTAGTTGGAGAGTATCCCAAGTTAGAATTTTTCTTTTCGTTGCCAACCATATAAAAAGTTTTATTTTTAGTTGAATGTCCCACTTCCATATTCACTGCCTCCATCCACGAATTCTCATTACACCATGTGTGGATAATAAAGACCAATATATATTTTTCACTGTGAGATATCCAGAATTATCTCCACCAATCCACATCAATTCATCTTCTAAATCATGTATATAGGCACCATAATTAATAAGAACCCACCTAAATTGGTCCCATTTTTCTGCTATGTCTCCAGAAAATCCCAACTCGTTGTTTCTAATCCATATAGATGAAGAGGGTTGTCGATCGATAAGCCTCCTAGCCTAAGAGAAAGAAATTATATTTCGTTGTCTTAATTCTAACAGAAGATTATAGGAGAGGAAATACATATCTCCCATCCCTAAGATCCTGTCTCTACCAAGTGCAATGAGTTGATCGGAGCCCAGAGTCCAACTTAACCAATGAGTGATCAAGTGGACTAATTTCAAAAGACCACTCCAGATTCTTGAGACTACCTTGTGATGGAAAGTAGGGGATCTTAACCAATTTTTAACAATCGTATGAGGAAGATACTTATCTTTTGTAAATTTATGCCAAATTCCGTCACACATTAGTAATCACCAGAGTGAATTCGTGACCAAGGCTCTATTAAAGTCAAATATATTTCGAAGACCCCAACCACCATATTTCTTTGGTAATGTAAGTTGTTCCCACTTGCAGAGATGGTAGTGGGTTGCCTCACTATTTCCTTTCCAAAGAAAATTAAACATCATTTTTCTCAGATTATTTAAAACAGTGAAGGGAATGGCCACTAGAGACATTGAGTATACAAGGATGGCTTTCTAATATAGACTTTAATAAAGTGTAACGCCCTCCCAAAGACAACCACCTATAACACCATAGCCCTATCTTTTTTTCCATTTTTTTCAACATCCAACTCCAGTCTTCTACTTGTTGCGGCCCAGTATTTAAGTAGTAACCAAGGTATTTAAAACTAGTTGCTAGATCAGAAAAAGTGAAAGGAAACAAAGATTTGTAAGGAGTTAATTCCATATCCAACAAGCCTTCTTGGAGAATAGTAGTTTTTTGTCCATTTACCTAAAGCCCTAATGCCAAGAAGAAAGTTTTAATAATTTTATCTATCTCCCACCATTCACTCATAGTGGCTTTTGTCATAATTATCACATCATCTACGAACAAAATGTGGAGAAAGTTTATAGTTATGGATACTTTGACACCAGTCAGCTTCCCTTCATGTTGACTTTCCTTTAATAATAGGCTTAGTCCTTCCATTACCAAAATAAGTAGCAATGGGGATAAAGGGATCCCTTGTCATAACCCGCTTCCACTTTTGAAGAAATATGTGGCCTCTCCATTTAGTGAAACTACAAAGAAAGAGGAAACAATGCAACTCATAATCCAATTGGTCATCCCGGTACCCAACCCAACTTGTAGTATGATCATCCTTAGTAAGTCCCAATTTATGCAATCATAGACCTTTTGTAGGTCTAGTTTCAGAACTAAAGATTTTAATTTTGTTTTTTTAATGCTATGGAGGCACTCATGAACCGTTGCAATGGCATCTTGGATCTGTCTACCTTGCAAAAACCCCAACTGCTCTCTGAAAGTGACCTGGAAAGAATCGACTTTATCTGATCTGCTATTATCTTTTATATGACTTTGTAACAAAGGTTACACAGAGAGATAGGTCTAAAATCCCCAAAGGTGAGAGGCTTGTTCACTTTAGGGATTAAGGCTAAAAAGGTCGAGTTTAAGCCTCCTAAAATAATACCTTTTAATCTCGATTCTTCCACCATTTCTAAGAGATCCCCCCTAACCAGATCAAAGAATCGAATAAAAAACTCAATTGTCCAGCCATCCAGCCCTGGACTCTTATCCACTTTAAAACTAGTTAAAACTTCTTTTAATTCCCCCAAGTTTATCGAAATAAACGAGGCTTTAGCTTCAACTTCAGTTACCAATCTAGAGAAAAGACACACCACTTTAACTTGGTCACTTGTGGAAGGAGTAACTTGCGCTTTGAAAAAAAAATTAAAGTATTTCACAGCCTCTACTTTTAATTTTTACTGAACATTGTGCAATAGTCTTGCTTCATCTCTAATCTCCCAGACGTACTTACGATTTCTCCTGTAATTGGCAAAATTATGGAAAAAAATTGTGTTTTGATCACCACTATAGATCCAGATTGCCCAACTGCATTGTCTCCTGAGTTCTTCCTTTTCATTTAGTAACCTGTCCCTTTCTTGCTCAAGATTTTTTAAATGAAATTCCTCCTCTGGTATTCTTGATCCTCCCAGAAAGTTTAGCAGAGTGGTTTTTATTTCTTCCTCCAGCTTCATCAAATGAGAAATTGCCTTGTTTTTGTGAATCTTTACCCATTGCTTTGTGTTTGTCTTTAAATCTTTGAGTTTCCAGACCAGCCTTCTCTGTTTTCCACCCTCGCAAAGGAATTTAGGGTCATTCCAGAGATTTTGTACCATATCTATGAAATCATGGTCCAAGAGCCACTGAGAATTTAATTTAAAAGGATAAGCCTTAAAAAGTGAAGATTTCCAACTGAAGTAACATCGGAGCATGATCCGATACGAATGGATATTCCACCCAGGACCTGTAAATGCCAACCATTGAAAGAAGTTCTTCTGAAATGAAGAACCTATCCAGTATTTTCGCAATCAAGTCTGCACCAGAACGACCATTCCCCCAAGTGGGGACAACCTGACATCGAGCCTTTACTTTATCACACACTAGTTCCAAGTTGAAATGGACCACACAATATTGACATTGTTCCTTAAGACAAAATGAGGTATGAGAATAGAATTGATAATGTATAGATATAGAATACTACTAACACAACCGCCTCCCGGACAGCTGAAACGCACGGACAACTGAAACACACATAGAGAGGAAATCTAAAAGTTAATTTCAAATGTGGTAATTCCAAAGGTTAAACAGTTAAACGTGGCAATCATATGGTGGTACAGTAATTTCTTAATATGATTAGGTAAATGTTAAAAAGTAAACAAGTTAATTGATGCATTAAAAAATACAAGGAAGTTATGAAGAGTAAATCACATTCATTGATTTGGGAGGACGACTAAGAATATGCCACCATCAGATTAGAATTTTAAATTAAAAGGTGATTAATTGTGCCCATCTCCAATAGATATACACCTTAATTGTAAATTAGTTTGCATACCTACACTATTGTGTGATTAGGTTCATCATATTTAATTCATACACGAGATGCTTCCACTTATATGTGATTGCTCTATGGTTTATGGCACTCTAGTTTTAGTTCACCATTGTCATTATATCTAAAAACATATATTATTTATATGAATTTTAAGAATGAAAAAATTATGTGATCACTGTAAATATGTTAGTGAATCTATGTCTTTCATAAAATTTAATAATCTCAACTAACAGTGAGTGGTTAACTTAAACAACTAACTGAAAATGCAAGTGGCTGTATATTTGAAGGACAAAATGGGAAATATAAGTCATGCATGGACTTGGAATTGGCTGCTCGCAGATTCGTACACTCCTGTGACTGGGTGGAGATTATGTGTTTCGCCTTTACTTTACTTTATGGCACTCTTTTATGGTGTTTGGATGTTGGAGTATTGTCTACAATGGATCGGGAATTTCTTTTAAATTATAAAGCTGCGATGTACTTGGATTTTTGCAGAAAATATAAAATTTGCTCACCTAATATTTCCAAAAGTTATGTATAGTTTTGGCCTGAACATAAACAGGCCAACATTTTTTTAGGGTTTTGTTCAAAAGATAATGAAGCATGGACTGGAGCCTGACGGTCCATCTCCATCACTGTTAATGGCCACATTCATGATTAACCTATCGTGATTGACTGATACATGCTCCAATTAATGCCAGTGGCGTCAAGCGTGAATGTGGCGTCGTTGTCTACGAAAAGCAAAAGTGAGCATGAGATTCATTCATTCATAGCTCATGACCCAGCAGCACAGTCATTTCCCTTAAAAGCAAACTGTGACTGTAAATCTCGTGGTCTCCAGATTTTCCCTCTCATTCACCGGTGGGGACAGATTACACAATTCATGAAGTACACGGAAATAACAAACGCAAAAGAGACATTTCCCTGCCCCGGTTTCCTCCACAGGTATAACAGATAGCGAGAGCTTCTGTCTCAAATCTACGGATGTCTGCAGAAATCTACGTGAACAGAGACACGTCTCTTTCCTTCTGTTATTATAAGAAAACTTCAATCCGTGTGCAGCAGATTCGCTGACTGCATTACCGTTCGCAGAGACTGAATAAAAAAATACATATTCTCAGAGTCCAAGGAGAAGAGCATGCTATACAGAAATGGTCGTCATGTCGTGGCAGTATGATAAGCTAAAGTGTACATAAAACGGCAGCACTGACACGACACCCATTAGCTAGTCGGTGCCTTAAATCAAGCCGAATAGATATACCGCCGGGTACATAATCTGAATCAACTTCAAAGACAGGGACAGATAGCGCGCGCATGAGAGGGAGATGAATGACTGTTAGAAATGGCGTGACATAGAAAGAGTGCGGGGGCGACCATGTATGCTTAGAAAGAGTTGGAGCAATAGAAGTAGAGTTAGCCCGCAGTTTTGGGCCGAAGCAAGAATTGCGCTTGAGAGGAAGAATCACGTGGAACATGCTCAGGCATAGAGAGTAGCTGGAGAAGAAGAAGCGTTGGATGATAAACACCCGGGAAACGAAGTAAAAACAA
>ML777339.1:784836-820861 GCA_009831015.1 Picea engelmannii | reverse complement strand
CCACCACAATCCAATCTTTTCGATATGCCAATATTTGGTGAAATTAATTCAAAACATAACACTTATCAAGTCGGATTTGATTCTCTTTCACTTTCATCACTCGAATGGAAAAAAAACATGTTGCAAGATGATTTTACACAATTTTTTTTTGAAAAAGACAATGCACTCATCCTTATGGAGATCGAATATTCTACATTGCATATTCGTTCTTTGATTAGTTTGAATTTTAATGTTTATGCTTCACATTTTGAAACAATCAATCTCATCAAAGGAAACATTCAAACCAATAATCTAACTGATGTCATGAATCGTCTTATGATGTGTTCCCCATTGATATATCCATTTCATCAAAGTCATAGTTTGCATCCTAATTTTTATGACATGCTCTCAGAATGGCTTGAAGATTCGTATCTAAAACATCTTCATAATAAAGATAAAATTGTGCTTGCTTTGTTTCTACCCAAATATCTAGGAAGCAAGCATCGCATGATTTCTTTAGATCCTTTGTGTGAAGAAATTGATGAACACTTGGAGAATTGTCAGGAGGATGGGGCATTTCGGCTTTGGTAGATGGTTATGTCAGAGCCCCGTAATATTGACAAGTTTTCCAAACTTACTTACATTCTTCCATGCCATTGTGGCCTATATCATGACCAAATTGCAGAATGGATAGAAGATTCATACAAAAATAATGTTCAAGGGAATGGTAAGGTCATGCTTGCTTTATTTTTAAATGATGATGATAAAGGTAGGTATGATATATTTTTGTTATTTTTCAATATACTACCATTCTTGTTAGTAATATTTGATCTTGTTTCCATTGCAGGATTAGAGTTACTCTGATGGCTACATTGGAAGCATGACTTCACTTAGTATTTTTTATTTTTTTAGTAGTTAGAGTAGGTTTAGGAGTAGGTTTTCTTTTAGTTTTATTTCTCAGTTTTTCTCTTTGTAATAATGCATTTATGAACACAAGTGGGCACACCAAGAGAAATATAATATGAATGTTGTCAGGGAATTCCACTTTAAATCTTTTTCTTTCTTTTTCTCGTTGAATATTTCTTTTCAAAAACGCAATATCATCATGAAAATTTTAAATGGAAAGTAAAGAGATAAGTAAATTTAAACTATCAATTCAACCCTGACCCAAGGTGTCACAAGTAGGACTGCACTCATCTTAATAAGGATTTTTCTATTTTTAGTCTCTTTTATTTTTAATAATAATGCTTGGTCAAAGTAACATCTTATGCATCACTATCTTAAGAAAAGAACTTGCTCGCACATGATATTTTATATGATTTAGTTCTTCCTTTATTTTACAGTGAGATGATAGTGGATACAAAAAATCAAGTTTATCTTTGGCCAAAATCATTTCCTGAAAAGTTTTCTTTTACTGTTTTGATTTTGTGTACTTCTGATTTTGAATCCCATTAATAAAATTTGATTTGGTTTGTTGTGTGTTTTTGTTTTCTTTGATTATTTTGAATGAGTTTTCTTCTTATCTTTCTTTTTGAATCAATATATTTCTAATCAAAGAGATATTGTCGAAGGAAGCATTTATTTTAAGACTTGTGTTTTTCAAGCAAATTGAAATAGTTCAAAGAGGTTCTGGTATTAAGATATAGCTCAGACAATTGATTTTTAAGTCAATTGTCACTCTCATTTTGTCCTCAAATTATCTTTGCTAGAGTATTACACCCGAGATATGGTTTAAATCTTTGAGAATTACGATGATCTTTAAACTTTTTACGCCATCCATATTCTTAAGGAATCACTTTTAAGTGCTTCCCCATTCTCTAGATGATTTCTTAAAGGAAATCTAAAATCTCTAAACCATGATAAAACTTCCAATTTTGAAAGAAAATAAATTACATGGTCAACTATTCACCTGTATTGCAATTAACCTCCAATATCACCCCACTCTCTTTGTCATCAGGAAATCTATAATTGTATTATTATTTAAAAGTGGCATAAGAGAATTGAAATCACTTATGTGTGGGAAGTGTGTGTAAACCCGTCGGGTACTAAACATGCTCACTGGCAGCGGGTAAATACACACATGATACCAAGACAACTTCATCAGGGTACTGAACAAGCCTGCTGGAAACAAAGCAATGTCAGGTCGAGAGGTAGCAGGTATATGTTTTTAAATTAACTTTTATGGAAGTATACATTATGTGAATACAACTATTGGATGGGATTAAAGCATTTGAGTGGGTTAAATGACATCCCTGTCGAGGCTATGGATGTCTGCTGGCAACAGTGGCTCTGTCAATGGTATTGAAGTTATTTTATAAACATCGTGACTCTTTGATTAAGACATTATTTCAGGTTATAATCCTCTGCAAAGAAAATTCTATTGTTTGGTTATAACATTGAGCTTATCCTAATACTATATGGTCTCAGAGTGAACTTATTTCAGGGAGCTTAAATCCTTTTCAAGTCTTATTATTTTATTCCTAAGATGAAATCTTAATAGATCAGAGATAACTGCTTCACCCAGTAAGTCACCATTTGTTGGGCCCCAACAACTCCCCCCTAAAGTTTTTACAAAATTTAAAGGGCCCCCTGTTAAAATCTTGTTAATTATAATGAGCAACAGAATCAACCTTTTCAAATAGTTCCATACCTTGGCTTGCTTTGAGACAAACTTAATACATTCACTATAGTATGATATATTCATTACAAGAGTATATATCAAAAGTTAGAAACGAGCATAAAAATCTCAATTTAAACAAAAATGTTAATTTTTATCAAATGTTTACTTTCGTTTAAATTATGATTATTTGTTCATTCTTTTGCTCATTAGCAAGTTTGACTATTTTGAATAATGTGTTCAATACTTCATCAAATAATATCTTGGTTGGTTTCTCATTTTCATGAAATCATTTGGTGATATTAATTAATTAAATTCTTTTTTCATTTTGCATCTCATTTCAAAATAATAATAATAAAAGAATTATCTATCATTTGTTTGATTTTGTCAAAAACTAAAATTAATATTTTTCTCCATTAACTTGAAGCTTCTAGATCATATTTTAAAACAAATTATAAACAATGCTTGTTTATAAGTTGTAGTTAGTTTAAATTCATTTTTTTTATTTTTTTAGATTTTGTTTTATTCATAATTTTTAGGTTATTAATTTAGGTTTTTTTTTGTTTCACAGGTTTCTATTATCAAATATTTGATACAGATCTGATCATGGCTTGATTTTATTATCCAAATACGTTCAAGATGATTGATACAAAAATAATTTTGGATTGCTACAAATAATTTTATGAGCAACATCAGATAAAATTTGGAAAGGCGTCAAGATCAGACAGACGATTTTGCAGAACTGATTGTAGCCAAACCGTGAGGAATTTGAAGAAACGAGTGAAAAACCAGAACCCAAATGGGCCCATTTACCTTCGGCGTAGAGATTTTCCCAAACAAATGCACGATTTGAGAGATATTTGGGTCTCTTTTAGAGACAAATTTCAGGTGGCGGAAATTAATAGTGATGCCCAGACTGTTCATTCATTTTATAAATATATGATAAAGATCAGAGCCATAGGGATCCAATAATGGGAGAGGAGGATTTGAATCCTTTCTCTTTTGTATATTATTTCTTTTGTAAACTTTTTATTTCTTTTCAAATGGAGTAATGAATGGCTGGAATCTTTGGGAGAATGGACAAATATTTTCAAAGAAGAATATGGAATTCTAGGTTGCTTAATGGCTTTTGTCCTGTAAGTAAAATGGTTTTATTTTCATTATAATATATTCATATTCTTTGAATAATTGATTATGCATTGATTTAAATAGATTTAGTCTTTTTTTATCAATACATGGTTAATTATTATCATTTATGTATTAATCTTTCCAATATTTAAAGTCTATTATCCAAAAAAATTCTCCCGGGACTACAGAATGGACAATTAATTCCAAAAACTTAATAGAACAACATATATGAATTTTGGCTTTAGCCTTTTGTTTATAATGTTGTTATTTATGTTTTTTTTAATCCTGTTACATTTGCAGGTCTGATATCTTTAGATTAAATGATATGTGATGTGTAGGAGGATTATATTATAAATACCATTTATCATTTGCTCCTCAAAATACAAATGTTGTGATTATATGTTCGATTTAAACAATGAGATTTATCTTTGAATTTTAAATTGAATGATAAAGTGCATAGATTGCTTCCAGATTTATCTTGCTATAATCATGTATAATTATGAGATCAAAGATTTATGTTTGTGTTTCCTTTTCTGTCATTAAAACCTAAGTTGTCAATACATGTTATGAATTTATTTAGAACAGTCATAAGGTTCATTGCATATTTCTCTCTTGGACATGGCAGTTGGATGTTCACCACTCATGCAGATGCTTGGATACACCTCACTAATTCACCGACAGGATAACTTCTTTGTATTTTTATGTCATTTACATATCATTGAAACTAGAATGTATGGTTCAGCTTTGACTATCCACATGTTCATGTTTCATTAACTTTTTTTTGCAAGATTCTTTAAATTTATCAAAGAAAAACAATAAATATTTTTATGTGCTTTCTTTATCTGCTTCCTAGAAGCAATCATTTTTCACATCRATTTTCGTAAGTTTCGATTAAAACTTGCATCTTGTAAATCATGTAAATAAATGAGACTTGTATATCTTCTGCTTAAATACAACTACTATAGCTACATTTGAACATATGTACATATATATAGTGTGTTTAGTAATTAGTTAGTTATTTCTTTCTTTTATTCGTTTCTTTTAGGATTCTTAGATTGGATAGCGGAGCCATTAAACCCGTCAGAACGAGTTACACCAAACGACTTGGGTTATTTAGACAACCTCAGACCGGACTTGCTCTTCCAGTTGACGGACGGTCAATTTCGCCCGTCAACAGGGTGTAATCCCTTTTACTCCCCAAGGAAAGTTTCCCTAAGACAGATTTTAAGCTAAGAGGGTGTATTCCCTTATACTTCTCTTAGAAAACCCTTAATCAATGAGATAAAGCAATAAAATGATGAAGAATATGGTGGGGGTGTATGCCCTTATACTTCCCACCTCGCTCCTAGAATAAAAATACTTGAACTTGAAAAATGATACATAATAGTAGAAAACCATACCAAGATCAAGAGAAATGCCAAGATAAATCACCACAAGAGCTAGAAAGCATCATCCAAATATAGTGCTAGGTCTCCTCCATCAAACATTAATAAAATAACCATAAGAAAAGTGCACAAGAGATAAAAGAGCCAAGGGGGCCGAAAATTTCAGACCAAGTCTCTCACAAGAGAGAGTGTTATGTTTTAAAATGAGATCTTATGATCTCTATTTATACAAAATTTAGCTATCATATCTTGTCCAAAAATTAAGGAGTAAAACAAAATATTAGGGATAAACAACCCTAATATTTCCCCCTTAATAAAATAATATTAAAAAATTCACTTAAAATTTCAACTTTTGCACAAATTAAACCCTAATTTAGGAGGATGTCGCCCCTTTAGGGGATGTTTTTCATTTTTCCACTTTGAGGAGGTCGTTGGTGTTGGAGAAGCATGGGAGGGCCTCCAAAGGTCATGTTTAAAGAATATAGGCATTCATACCATGGTGAAGACTTTCTTCTCCTCAAAATGTCCATATGTCAAAGAGTGGCACCTCACCATCATGTCCTAGAACCCAAGTTCATAACGTCGAGCTCAAAAGTGGGATGTTTTTTCCCTCTTGGGAAAATCCTTTGGAAATCAATGGGTGGGATAGGTATTCCAAGTCATTATCAAGGCCATCCAAGTCATATCTCGTTCATATTCCATGCGAGCCCCTAGCATCCAACCTATGGGATTGTAGCCCCATGGAAGCCCAAGCTAGGCTTGTTCTCCCAAAAATGTCCACCAACTAGGTCCTACAAAGACAAATGAAAATGCCCTCCAAGGAACTCAAGTCATAACATCATGATAATTTAATCCAATCAATAAATAATCCTTTCAAGAATGTGCATCAAATATCACCATATAAAACAATTAACATCTCAAAGACACTATGCAACTTGTCAAGCTTAAGTATGAGAGGGTTGACAAGGTGTCCTATTAGGTAGATCTCGCCCTAGGTCAAGGAAAGCCTCCAAGAGGTCCCTCTCTAATCCATGTAAAGTGTGTGAGGTAGATGGGGTAAAGACTCAATGGGCATGGGGCTCATGACATACTAGGTGTTGTAGTGTCTCATTCATGGGTGCCTTTGTAGAGGGTGTGTGGTACCTTTCATCCACAATGCACTTTTTCTAAGCCCATCATTAGCCTTTTATATTTATTTATTTATATTTTCTTTCATAATAGCATAAGGAGAGATTCAAGGTCACTACCCTGGTGTGGTGACCAGGTGGTGGTAATGTCACCCACAAATACCTAATGGAAATGAGAAGGTTGGCTTGTTATGAGACCCCCTTTCTCTCATCCATGTAACTGAGAGTCATTGCCCTGGTTTGGTGACCATATGATGACAATGTCATACCACCATATATCCATGGACATGATAGGTCATCTCGTGATGAAACCTCCTATCCTTCAACTAATCTTTTAAGGATTTTTATTATTATATTGTGGCTCCCCTTTATTCAAACATAAGTGTTTTATTGCTTTCTTGGGTGATCCCTGGGAGAATCATCTCGAAGGTTTATATATGGATTTTATCTTTTACCCAAAACCAACCCCTCTAGGCCTTTGTCCCCTTCTTCCCATAGAATGAGGGACAACCCCTTGTTGGGTCAATACACTCTAAAATTCCAAGAGATAAGGAAATGGATTGGAATAATGATGCAAAATGGTAAGCATGGTAGGTAATGAAATGATGGCTCATTAAGGGATTTACCAGTAACAAACCCATTCCCAAATAAGACCGCTTACTAGGGAACAATGTCAACCACCAAGGTGAAGCAGGGAAAAATGCATAATGTCCAAAAACATAACATGAAATATATAGCAATCTAAGATACAACATAATCAAATGGCTTAAATATTGAAATGATGCTCACCTAATACTGACTTGTACCTCATGGAGCAAGGCCCACTACCTTTTGGAAGCCAACTGGTGTGGTGGATTCCATTTGTAAGCCCGTGACCATCTGTGGTGGTGAGTGGATTTTCCATCTATGAAAAGGGTACTTCTAGTCATGTAGTCTCTCGACACTCCATATATGCAACCTGAGGGCCTCAAGACACCATATCCTTAGTTATCCACAAAATGGGGATAACATATGGCTCCTACTTGGGGACATGTGTTCACCATATAGTGCATGAGAACTGAAGCATCTCTTGGTATACCTGTTCCTGGAAGAAAACATTAAATTGTCAAGTGCAGGATGGCCCACTCATCCTTGTTCTCATATGATCATATCAAAACCCACTAAACTAGAAAATAAAATTTTGACATTTTTTCAATAAATTCTAATCTAAGCATGAAAACAATATGCAAGTAGAGAAAAATAAAAATGAAATGCATCTAAACTAGTATGAGAAATCAAGATGCAAATGCATTGAATCAAAATGACTTACCTACTTACCTGGGCCATGGGTCCTGAAGAAGTCATGTGACCTGGATGTGAGGTCAGAGAAGACACTCATATACTTGTAGTGGCATCTTTTGCCCATCTAATGTTGTTAGGTAGTACCTTTATTTGTCAGACTTCTTCTTGATGATGTAAGGTCCAAGCCAATAATTGTTTTCTTTATGTTCATATTTGGGCTTTCCCTTTATTTTGTCTCACATGAGCACAAGGATTCCTTCATTGAAATTGATGGAAGGTGTATTCTCATCATGTGGAGTGTTGGCCCTTGACCAATTTTGGGACTTTGACAGGATGGTCAAAGATGGAGCTCCTAGGAGGAGCATAGATCAAGGGATCTCACTCATTTTTCGGGCTTGTGGACCCAACAAAAAGTTTTAGGGTTTATGTAATGGGTTATGGGATGTCCGCCCATGGGTTTACCCATGTTTTACGCCTTTTTAAAAATGTATAAATAAGAAGTAGCTAAGCGATGTAAGAAGTAGTGTTAGCTATGTGCAAAGTATGTTTGGATTAGTGCAAGATATTGGAAGTGATTTGTGTAATCTGGCTATGTAAAGTAAGGCTTTGTGCTATTAAAGGGTTGGTTATGTGCCTTGACCTGATTTTGGGAAGGTGGATCTAGTGCATTGTGCGCAGATCACTTGTCCACTATGGATTTATCTCTGTGGATTTGTGCGCAGTAGAAGATAAATATAAGAAGATCAAAGACTAATAAAGAAGAAGAAGAAAATGGTGGGCATAGCCCCACACTGGGGTGAACCATGTATATCATATGTCTTAATGTTCTTTGTGCGATGTTGTTTATGTGTTTATCTACTTAGTGTTGTTGTTATAATGTATGATGAATCGATCTGATGTTGTTTCTTAGTGCTTAATGACGTTAAAGATGAATCGATGCTAGATCTGAGCTAATGCTATGTGAAAAGAGGTTTTAAGGGCTTAATCTTGTTTTTTACTGCGTTGATCTGTAATAAGGGTTAATATGTGATGTAAATGAGAATCATAACCTAATGCGTAGTGTTGGATGAGTGCTCTGTTAAGTATTGTAATAATAGATCTGTGTCACATCTTCATTGTAGACACTTGAGTCCTGCAACCCCCCCTACCTCTACCTCAGGTGAGACTTCATCTTCTTCGCGGGTATTGCCAAAAGGGCCAGTTGTTAGGGTTATTTTGGTGCATTGTTGAAGCATTGAACCCTGGGTCTTCCCCAATGCCAACAAATGGTTCCATTGCCGAGACTTGAAACTGTGATTGTTGGGAACTAAATAAAAGAGAAAGCTTTGTGCGTAGATATGTTTCTATAGAGCGCAGTATTCTAATTGACTTGCGAAACTCTGTGCTAAGAAAGAAACCAGATATGAAAGAAAGAGGTAAGATATTAAATCTTGGTTCTCTGGTAAAGGTAAGATAAGTGAATTTTTTTTCTTTGAAAGTATGAATCTAGGTATGTTTGATATATTTTGTCCTAGTCTAAAAACTAGGGCACAATTAGAATAAAGAGTTGATATGAATAAATTTGATAGAAATAGAGAAAAATATGTTATTCCTATGCATAAAAAGAATTGTTGGACTAATAAATGGATATAGGAACCTAGAAGGATTTTTTGTAGATTGCAGGTCCAACACTATGATCCCAGTGTACAATACAAAAGAGGTTGGGGATCGTTTAAAAGAAAGAGAGGATTGGCACTGTGTTATAATTGCAGAAGATTGGGACATCTTATTAAGGAATGCCCTGGTATAGGTCCTATTTGTCTTTGTTGTAAATCTATTGGCCATGAGGTTGAGCATTTCCTGAGAATCATTGCTAAATTTGAAAATATGAACACGATATTGTTGAAATATTGGTTGTTGTCATTGATGTCAACCCTAGTCGTGGGTTTTGGACTGCAAGATTGATGAAGGTATTTGGACATGAAAGACAATGCACATGAATACACAACACCCATGGATGGATAGTATACATCATGTTGTTTTCAGTGGTAAGTGGCATGTCACATGGATCCTCATGGTTGAGGAGAAATGAATTTTTGAACATGACAAAGTGAATTGAAGAAGGAAGTACATGTAGGTCCCGAAGATAATTAAAGAAAAGAATTACAAAATAAGAAAGTGTCAAGTCAGCCCTAATGTTAAAAGGAAGTGACATAAATGGTATAAATACACATCATTATACATTCATTTTTATACACAAGTCGAATTTCAGAGGAAATCAGAAGTAAAGAAGGCCGGATTTCAAGGGAGGATGAAGTCTTTTGGTGATGTGTTCTAAGGTATGTTATTTTTATGTCATCTTACCATTTTCACTATAACTTTTTTTTATAGAATGATTCATATGGTGAAATTACTATGGTCTTGAGAAGACATGTCAAGGTACCTATGGTAAAAGTTTCATCTCTTGATTCACTATAATTATGGAGATACACTCTATGGAAGATAGGGTTTTTGACCAGTCCTGAAGCTAGTCAATAAATAGGTGTTCTAGGTAAAACAATTATAACTTCTTCATAGAGAATCCAAATGAAGTGGGACCAATTTCATTGGAAAGAGTACGGACTTTGGTTTCTTGTATGTGAGTTTCAGAATCTGATTTTAAATATTGAGCATGGGGAATTCTGTACAAGTTCGGTCTCCTGAATAAACCAGAATTGAGTAAGGTCTACCATTCTTTCTATAACTTCTTTTTTGGGAGGATTCAAGGAGTTAAAATTGGAGAATTTTCATAAAATACATTGAGTAATATTATCTACAGGATCTGAGTATTCAAAGAATTGAAGAATTGCAGAATTTGAAGAATTCTCATGAGGCATTATCAGGTTCTATGTGATGGTTAGTTGATGGTGATGATTTAATGTAAAGTTTTATTATCTTTCATATATTATTGGGTGGAAGGAAGGGGAAAGGATGTAGAGTTAAACCCTCTCTTTATATTGGAGGATTGTATCTTCCTCTTGGAGGTTTATCCCTCCCTTTACATTTGGAAGTTGTAGCTACCTTTTGAAGTCATTACTTCCCTTGAACAATAACTATTGATTATTTCTCATATATTGTGCATGGTGTACTGTGGTGTATTGGTGTAACTCTTATACTATTGTTCATTGCTCATTGGATATAATTGAATGGTTTAATTATAAGTTGAAAAATGTTTTAAATTGTACTTGATACTGATTCACCCCCCTCTCAGTATCAACAATTGGTATCAGAGCAAGTTACCTTTAGTACAGTTTAACCACTGGAAGGAAGATCCGAAGCATAAATGGAAGACAACATTCCAAATGGGATTCCACCATTTTATGGAAGAAACTTTGAATACTGGAGTAATAGAATGGAAGCTCACTTGAAATCTCTTGGGGTAGATGTTTCATTCTCAGTTTCTTTAGGATATAATCCTTTAAAGAAACCAAAGACTGTAGCTCAGAAGGAAGAAAAATGGAATAAAAAATTGGCAATAGATACCATCCTAGATGGATTGACAGATTCAGTGAAATCCAAGGTGGGATCATGTGCATCGGCAAAATATATTTGGGACAAGTTACAAGACCTTTATACAAGGGAAGAAGCAAAAGAAGAAAAATAAGTTGAAGCAAATTTCAATATCTCAGATTTCAATGAAGCAAATAGAGGTCAGTTCTTTTTCTTTAATTATGAAGGAGTAGGACATGTTGAATTTGAATTTCCTAATCCAAGGATTGAAAGAGATGACAATGAAGAAGAATAAAATCATGAAGTAGAAATGATTAAACAAGAAGATGAGAATCTTAAAAAATTGAAGCATGTTGAGATTGAAAATAGCAATCTCAAAGACACGCGTAGAAAACTAATAAGTGAATTGGGTAGTTATAAAAAGACAGTTGTAATTTTAAATAAAAAATTAGAAGACTTTTAGAAAATAATAGAAGAAACCATTTCCTTGAAAACTCTACTCGAAGAAGCAAGAAGAATAGCAAAAGTAAAAAATTTCCAAATGATGAAGAAAGAAGAAGATTGTGAGACACTTGAACAAGAAGTTGTCTAATTGAGGAAGAGATTAAGAAACTCTCAAGTGCCAAACAAATTAACACATCTTGGATGCATGGGTGACACTTCATACAAAGAATATGCAAATACTGAAAAGAAGGTTGAAGAAAGAGATACACAGACAGTTGATGAGAAGTGGACTAGGATACCAGAAAGAAGGAATGATTACAAAAGAGATGAATATCCAAGAAGACCTCCTACCTTCAGGAATCAAATAAGCTTCAATTAGTATGAAGGAAACTATAGAAGAGTAGATCATGAACCCAGATGGACTACATCACAAAGAAGGTCACTTACTCCTATGTATCAAAATTTCTTTCTTGGTCATTGTTATACTTGCAAAAATTTTGGACATAAGGAAATTAATTGCAGAATCAATGAAAGGAATAAATATGCAAGAAACATGAATGGTGTAAACATAAGATATGGAAATAATCATGGATTTGTCAATATAAGTTATAATTCATTTTACCCATTGATAGACAAAAATATTGTATGCTACAAATGCAATTATCTTGGTCACAAAGCACGAGATTGCAGGTATATGAATGAAGATGTTCCTATGCCAACCACAATATCGAGAAGGAAAGAGATTCCAAACAATGAAGATTGTCGAATAGCATTAACCGCTGAAGAATGCAAATAAGAAGATGAATGGTACATAGACAGTGGATGTTCTTCACACATGACCGGGGATCAAGAAAAATTCATCATCTTGAAGAGAAAGGGTGGCAATGTTGCATTTGGAGATGACTCATATGCCAAAACACTTGGAGAAGGTGTAGTAGAGATTGGAAGAAAAAATGTAAAAGAAAAGAATGTTCTATTGGTTGAATATTTGAATCATAATCTACTCAATGTTAGCAAAATGTGTGATCAAGGATACACTCGTACGTTTGACTCCCGAAAATGTAAAATCAGAGAAAATAACTCAGGAAGATTGGTTGCAACTGCAACAAGAAGACTAAACAACATATACATCCTAGACATGAAGAAGAGAGAGAAGAAATAAGCCACACAAAAGGATTCTAAGGAAGAAAAAGTCCCAAAGACCAAAAATAAGGATGAAGTATTATTGAGTGCCACATGTTCAGGGGGAGCAGCCCCAAAGAAGAGAGTTACATTTTTTCATTAAACTCAAGGGGAGCAGCCCTACCCTTTGCCATTGATGTCAAAGGGGGGGAGAAATTGGGATCATGATGATAGGGGGAGCATGAGTGTTGACATCAATGAAAAAGGGGGATATTGTTGGAAGATTGGTTGTTGTCATTGATGTCAACCCTAGTCATGGGTTTTGGACCGCAAAATTGATGAAGGCATGTGGACATGAAAGACAATGCACATGAATATACAACACCCATGGATGGATAGTATACATCATGTTGTTTCCGGTGGTATGTGGCACATCATGTGGATCCTCATGGTTGAGGAGAAATGAATTTTTGAAGATGGCAAAGTGAATTGAAGAAGGAAGTACATGTAGGCCCTGAAGATAATTAAAGAAAAGAATTACAAAATAAGTTTCAGGTCCACCCTAATGTTAAAAGGAAGTGACATAAATGGTATAAATACACATCATTATACATTCATTTTGATACACAAGTCTAATTTTAGAGGAAATCAGAAGTAAAGAAGGTCGGATTTCAAGGGAGGATGAAGTCTTTTGGGGATGTGCTCTAAGGTATGTTATTTTCAGGTCATCTTACCATTTTCACTATAACTTTTTTTCTAGAATGATTAATATAGTGAACTTGCTATGGTATTGAGAAGACATGTCAAGGTACCTATGGTAAAATTTTCAGCTCTTGATGCGCTATAATTATGGAGATACACTGTGTGGAAGATAGGGTTTTTGACCAGTCCTGAAGCTAGTCAATAAACATGTGTTCTGGGTAAAAAAAGTCATAAATTCTTCATAGAGAATCCAAATTACGTGGGACCAATTTTATTGGAAACAGTACATACTTTTGTTTCTTTTTTTCTAGTTTCAGAATCTGATGTTAAATATTGAGCATGGGGCATTCTGTACAAGTTTGGTCTCTTGAATAAACTAGAATTGAATAAGGTCTACCATTCTTTCTATAACTTCTTTTTGGGGAGGATTCAAGGAGTGAAACTTGGAGAAGTTTCAGAAAATACATTGAGTAATATTATCTACAGGATTAGAGTATTCCAAGAATTGAAGAATTGCAGAATTTGAAGAATTGCAGAATTTGAAGAATTCTCATAAAGCATTATCAGGTTCTATGTGATGGTTAGTTGATGGTGATGATTTAATGTAAAGTTTTATTATATCTCATATATTCTTGGGTGGAAGGAAGGGGCAAGGATGGAGAGTTAAAAAATCTCTTGATATTGGAGGATTGTATCTTCCTCTTGGAGGTTTATCCCTCCTTTTACATTTGGAGGCTGTAGCTACCTTTGGAAGTCATTACTTCCCTTGAACAATAGCTATTGATTATTTCTCATATATTGTGCATGGTGTAGTATGGTGTAGTGGTGTAACTCTTATACTATTGTTCATTGCTCATTGGATATAATTGAATGGTTTAAGTATAAGTTGAAAAAGGTTTTAAATTGTACTTGATACTGATTCACCCCCCTCTCAGTATCAACAGAGATAAGAAAAAGATAAAAAAGGTCAAGAGACTAAGGATATGTTGGAAAACCAGAGAGAGAAAGAATCAGAGAAAGCTCAAACTATGTTAAAAGAAGTAATGGATGATCACAGAGACATCAAATTACCTGAGATCCTTAAAGAAAAAAATCACATAGTTACAACAATAGAACACTTAGACATAGACTGTGTATTGGATGAAGAAACACATGAGAATATTATGCCAGAAAGCACTTGGGAAATTTTGGGAAAGCCTGCCATGATACCTTCATTGGGAAGGATAGGCTTGTTTAAAGGAAATATCATAACCCTATGTGGAAGAGTTACTAATATACCTATGATTGCTCATGAAACATCGACAGAAGAAAACTTTGAAGTTATTAGGTTTGATGAGAACAATGCCCCGTTTCCACTTTTATTAGGAAAGACTTGGATTGAGAAGGATCAAATCAGAAGGAAAGTAGAGGAGGAAGCTACATAACATAAAAATAAAGAAATAAGGGATCTCATAGCTAGAAGAATAGATCGACTATTAGAAGAACGAGAAGTTGAGTCGAAGCAATAGAGGGAAAAAGAGTTAGTTGTCGAGTTTGAAAGAATGCAAAAAAGTGTGAAGGACCTAGCCATGCAAAAATAAGTATAACTACCCAAAAATCGTAAGAGAAGGGAAATTAACCTCAGAAACTGTAAGAGAAAATCAACAGAACGAAGTCACTTTACTAACAGAAGATAATAATAATAATGGAAAGAGGAATCTAGAGACTCAGACCACAGGAAAGAAGGCAATGAAGCTCAGAAAGAAGAAAGCCAAGTCAGAAAAACTACAGGAAGTTCTAGAAAAGACTTCATAGGAGATAGATCTGCAGAAATTGAACCTCGTCGGAATAACAAAACCACATAGAATGGGACTTTTCCATGGCAAAGCTATATGACCGTTGGAGGCACCCCAACCATTATAATAACGCTCTGGAACGACTAGAAACACAATTATTGACAGAAAGACCATCATTGGACCGTTGGGACCATGCCATAACAAACAAATTTGTATTGATTGAGGCATTCCTGCCCATTGGAGGAATATGTTATGACACTCGCTTATTTAACCCATCGGACGCTGCACCAGGACCACTTTTTTCCACCCATGATTATCTGAGCTAACATAGAATCCATTGTATCGTGATGTGATTTCTAGACCTTGCCACCCATTTGATTACCTCGCTTGTCTATTCGCCTACCCGATCTATTTAATTACAAGTGTGAATGTCGAGCGAACATAGTGCATTAGAGAATTCTATGGAGGAGATTATTGTGGATCTCATGGCTAAGAAATTTATGTCCATAGGAATAAAAGTGTCGTCGACTGGAGGATTGCAAGCATCCCCTTCGACTAGACGTCACTCTAGCTGAACCTCTACTGAGAAGTGAAGCAAGCACCATGATGATCTGGCTAATGTGAAGTAGATCCCATCGATATTTCCTGAATGCATACCACCTTTGGATGGTACAGTTAGCCATGATAGTATCCCACACGAATTTGAATATACGTTGATCACTACATACCTCTCGAAGGGGATACACGTAGTTGGACCACAGTTAAGATGCATACCAGCCCTAAAGAACAACAACTTCAACCTCAGAGACTGGAATAACTACGCGTTGCTCGTGCCGCATAGGTATTTGATGAAGAATACTAGGAAGAAGAATTGCATAGTCTCCCAGCCGTGGATAAAGGATCTCGTGCAATCAACGATCTTGAATGTGATGAAGATCCCACACTTTGGCCGACACCAGGAGGTTAACGCTTGTGTATACTCCTCTTGTCATGCTATCATAGAGGCTATCTGTGGCTTCATAGGTGCATCACTGTGGATCTAGTGTTGATCCACCTCATCATGGGACTCAAAATGCAGGGACCAGAACCTCAATAGTTCTACCCAGGTAAGACTTCAGGTCGATCCCTAGCACAATGCATAAAGGAAGATTATGGCGATGTCGGAAAGGGGAAGCGAGGCTACAAGTTCACCTCCATCCAGGATGGTGCAGTGCACCTAACTTGTCAGCTTATATCTAGCAAACTCGTCAGAAAGAACTGTCACATGCAAGTCACAAGATTCATAGTATACCTCGTAGGGAAGTGTGTAGAAGGAATGAAAATGAACTGGGCAAGTTACCTTGTCAATGAGCTGGAAAATGACTGTCGCGAAGTGCAGGATCAAGTATACGAATTCCACTTCAGTTGGTTACTGGTATTGATCGCCTTCATCGCTTGAGAGATGCCGGAAGGAGTGACATTTCCAGAAGTTGAGCCATCAGAGCCATTGGCTGCAAGGTTCTCTACCTTGTGGTATACAAACAACATGTCGAAGCAATGGCAGTCGAACATTGTCTTCCATGCTTATTACTAGTAGTTGAAGCATGCCATTGAGGCATTTACATGAATGACCCTGAATACACTGCACCGGTACAGACCATTAGCAAATTTCTGCGCAGATCGACACTTTATCTACATCACTGTGTGCATGGATGAAATTAAGGAGGAACTACAGTCCTATTATAAACTGACTGACGAAGACATGGAGGAGATCACCAAAGAATGGCTAGCAGATTTACTCATACCGGTGGAAGACGCAAAAATTTTCAAACTCAACACCATCAGAAGTTCCTTGGTCACCCGAGTCGAACATGATGGATAGATTAGCATGAAGAAAAAGAACAAAAAGGAGGAAGTGTAGAACATAGAAACTGATGAGGAGGAAAACGCCTTAGAGGAAATAAGGCCTAATTCACCCACAAGAGGAGGAGGAGATGAAGTAAACCAAGAAGAAGGAGGGGAAGAAGGAGAAAATCAAGACAAAGACAAAGTTACACCGCCAAAGGATCTCCATACTGAGTCTGAAACATCAATGAAAAGGAAGGTTTCTCTGCAGAAACCATCAGTAAGAAAGAAGACTTGCGCCAATAAGCCTCAGTCGAAGAATGTGCTCACAGTGGATGATTTCGATCTTATCATTGCAGTCATGGAGGACACTTCAGAATATATCTTTTAGAAACACAAATCAAAGAAATAAACACTTTATGAAAGAATAGAGAAAGAGCTCAAAGACATACATCAAGCCATCTATTCAAGCCGCGCAGTACTTACTATGCCTTCGTCATCGAAAATTGCAGAATTGGGGGATGGGCCCACCCAATTATGAAGGCTAGCAGATGCAACAGAGGCTTGATTTTGTCGAGTCCAAGAAGAAAAGGAGCAGGCCACAAAATCCTTGAAGAAAGAAAAGGAGGAGGTCCTAGAGCAACTTCGAGTTGCGCAGAAGGAGAAAAATTAAATTCAGGCGAAGTTCAAGCAGAACCATGCAAAGATACAAGAAGAAAAAGATCATCTTCTCATAGAGAAGACTATGGTCAAAGAGGCAGTGACTAAATCACTTCACTCTGTGTCAGGCTTGACATAGGAGGAACTAGAGCCAACTGAGATGCAAGTAGGGAAGCTCACTGAAGTCATTCAGTAGCTTCAAGAAAGAGTAACAGAGTTAGAACTTCAAGTAGTGTTGAGCACTCCGCAAGAAGTGCGAAACCAAAGGGAGGAAGATGCCAGGAACGTAGTATAAAGAATCAGGGCACTTGCCTCAGAGTGTAAGCAATTGAGCGACTGAAGTGCGCAGACCTATGAGTTCCTTACAGAAGATCCAGAGCTGAGGAAACTGGGAGCACAGCTCCAGGAGGTGCAGAAGCAGGCATCCATTGTACAAATGCAGATGAAGCTGCTCATTGCAGTCAAGAGGATGAAATGATCACAAGAACAATGCACAGTCCAACAATAGGTTACTTCAATAAAGATCAGAGTCATGGAGGTTACACAGAGACTCCAGTGGGTGTAGGGTGAAGCCTGCATGATTTTTGAAGAGATTGAGGGACAAGGCTCGTAGCTGGAACAACTGGTTACGGAAATGGAACAACACTTGGAAGGGCCTATTACAGAGAAACTAATTCAGGAGTTCATTGAGAAGGAGGCTCTGGTGAAGGAACAAGTCGAGGTAGCTTGATCTAATCTCGAAGCCTTTGAAGCAATGTTGCCCAGATCTGAGTGACTCGGGACAAGTCACAGGGGAGTGTTGGGGGCTTGTTGGCCCTTGACCATGTTTTAAGGAAATATTTGTCGTCTTTGACCAATTTTGGGACTTCGATAGGCTGGTCAAAGATGGAGTTCCCAAGCAGAGAAAAGATCATGAGATCTCACTCATTTTGTAGGCTTGTGGACCCAACAAAGGGTTTTAGGGTTTATGTAACGGGTTATGGGGTGTCGACCCATGGGTTTACCCATGTTTTTGGCCTTTTTGTAAATGTATAAATAAGAAGTAGCTAATCGATGTAAGAATTAGTGTTAGCTATGTGCACAATATGTTTGGATTAGTGCAAGAGATTGGAAGTGATTTGTGCAATCTAGTTGTGTAAAGTAAGGCTTTGTGCTATTAAGGGGTTGGCTCTATGCCTTGACCTGATTTTGGGAAGGTGGATCTAGTGCATTGTGTGAAGATCACCTGTCCACTATGGATTTGTCTCTGTGTATTTGTGTGCAGGATAAGATGAATGTAAGAATGTTGAAGACTAATAAAGAAGAATAAGAAGTTGTTGGACGTAGTCCCACACTGGGGTGAACCATGTATATCCTGTTTCTTAATGTTCTTTGTGCGATGTTGTTTATGTGTTTATCTACATAGTGTTGTTGTTATAATGTATGATGAATATATTTGATGTTGTTTCTTAGTGCTTAATGATGTTAAATATGAATGGATGCTATATCTGAGCTAATGTTATGTTCTAAGAGGTTTTAAGAGCTTAATCTTTATTGTTACTGCATTGATCTGTAATAAGGGTTAATCTGCGATGTAAATGAGAATAATAACCTAATGCATAGTGTTGGATGAGTGCTCTATTAAGTATTTTAATTAAAAATTCGTGTCCCAGATCGGCTGTAGACACTTGAGTCCTGCAACCCCCTCTGCCTCTACCTTGGGTGAGACTTCATGTGCTTCATAGGTGTTTTCGAAAGGACCAATAGTTAGGGTTTTTTTGGTGTGTTGTTGAAGCATTGAACCCTGGGTCTACCCCTGTGCCAACATGGAGGCTCTGTGTGGAATGTATCTTTGATGAATTCTTCATTTCTCTCATTTTTCCTTTGTATAACATTAATATATTCCGGCTCCTTCTTATGGTATTGTGCAACCTTATTTTTATCTGTCCATGGGAAAAACATATCTATTATGTCTTCCTGCATGAAGGGTAACTCGGATGGATCCTACTCAAAAATATGGGGAGGTATATCATAGTGGTGCTCATTGACATAGTTGGGCCCCCTCAAATTGATCACATGTGTGTCTTTCTTTTTCATGTTATGCAGTATCTCATACATGCCATCACCCATGGGCATATATGCATGTGTAAGGTTCATACTAAGGAAACCTCCAAGGGTTGAGGATCATGACCTTGACAAGAGAATCCCCCAGGAATCAAGGACATCGATCACCAATATATCCATGAGGATGATGATATGTGGAAAATATACCAAAAATACATCAACGTCTTCACATACTCCCAAGACCTTAACTCTTCTTGAATCAATACCACAAACATTTCCACAAGGTCGAGTTGTCTTTAAACCAAGCTGTTTCATTACTTTCAAATATATGACATTTGTTGAGGCCCCTGAATCAAGCTTGTAGTTGTTCAAGCAGAGGCCATTCGCGCCTAATGAGAGATAGAAAGGAGGGCTCTTGTATTTTGGTCGATCAAGGTACATAGTGTTTAATACGTCGGGGGGATCCTCTTTCTCCGCTGACAACTGTAATATCCTTAAAACTTCTTTTTTTATAGAATGGATCTTACACATCTATGTTACTTAGACTGTCATATTCAGTTTTCTAAACATGTTTGCAACATCGATATTCAACTGAATGTCATCTGCAGGAGTTAGATCAAGAGGAAACTCACATACCAACGGTGGAGGTGGTGGAGCCACCTTTTTTTATATTGGAAGAGGGGTTTCAGGTTGTAATGGAGGGGTTGGAGAATTGTTACTTCTGTAGGTTAGAATTCCCCTCCTCCTTAATTCCTTCCTGTGATCATCTGTTAGTTTATTTAAAGACCACATTCTCCCCTCTCTTTCTCCTATTCTTTTGGATTCATTGATCTGTTCTTGAGTAACCTTTTCATCATTGATATTGTGAATCATGAAGTTTATATTGTCAGGATAATCTTCGTCTTTTCGGGGGAATTCATCTTCCCTGTGGGGTTCTTTGCATGGGAGACACCAATATTTTACATCAACTGTCCCAACAAGTTTCAATGTATATGGGGCCTTTGCCTCTTGTTGAGGTATTGGTTTCCAACCAGTGGCATCTCTCTATTGTCTGGAAAACTGAGGTCTAGGAGCAGATTGATTTATTTCCACTATATTCATGCGGTCCATAAGATGATTTATCACCTGATCAAACTGAGTATTCATTTGGTATATCTTCTAAGTCAAGAGAGTAATTGTATCACGAACACTGTTGTTGAAAAAATTTTCCTTGATTCTGTCTTGTTGCGAGGATACTGAAAAGGTTCTATTTTTGAATCAAGGAGATTTTCTTCAATGTCGATACTGAATTCTTTAGCTTCTGCCAATGATGTGGGATTTTTATATTTAAGAATGTATCAGAACTTCCCTTCAAATGAATTCATGTAAATCAGATGAATTGATGATGTTGTAGGATGATAATTTGTTGGAATTTGATTGTACAACCTGTCAAATCTTGAAATGAATTCCTTTACCATTTCATTCTCCTTTTACTTTAAGGATAATTTTAAGGATGAAAATTTATTTTGAAATGTAGAAACCTTGGTGAATATTACTAATCCTTCATATACTAACTATAAAATGTTTGGCGATATTTTTGTAAAAATATTCAAATTTCTAAGGATTTAATATAGTTTGTATAAAATTTTGGCGATTTTTAAAATAAATTAATTTTATCCTATAGAATTTGGGCGAATCATTTTTAGAATAGTGAATCATTTTTTGGGAAAAAACATGGAAAATTATCCCATGAGCAAAATTTAGCTCGTAAAATCATCCATTGTTGCAAGTCTCTCACCATCTACTTTTCTTGACCATCTGATTTTAAATAAGGAGGAAAAGGCATCATAGGTTGTGATATGATTATCAGGGAGTCCCTTGAACCAATCAATGACTTCCTCAGTCAATGATGAGGTGAATAGTTTCATGGCCACATCTTCATGATCAATACCTTCATTGTCCATATCTCGGCCCATGGCATAAATTTGATCTTCAATAGTTATCACATTGTTTCCTGGGAACTTTGGCAACCACTTGTTGACATCCTTTGGCATATGGTTAAGGTAGCCTTGGATATTGGCCATGTTAAGGGGTTTGTAGAGGTCTCTTTCCCAAGGGTGAGCCATTGTAGCAAGGGAAATGGATTTATGGAAAAGGGTTTTAGCAATGGGAGACTTGAGAGGAGGCCTTCTTTGGTAAACCTTAGAAGGCTTGAACATCCCAAGGGGAAATGGTTTGGGGAAAGAACGATTATGGGAAGGTGGAGTCACTAGATGATCTTCAATATGAGCTCATAAAAGAGGGTGGAAAGGGAATGTCCCTTGGGTGGAATTGCTAGGTAAGCTTGGGGAAAGGCTTTGGGATAGCTTACCAAAGTATTGTTAGGGTACGAAGAAGATTCAAAATCTACCCCAACAATGGCACCAAAATGTTATAGTGCAAGTTGTAGGTTGGGAAAATCCTAACCCAACCACAAAACAAGTGCTACAACTTGGTAATCCTACACCCAATGTCAGCTCAATGTCACTTCAAGAGTGACTAGGTCACTCTAGGGAGGCGATCCCGATGACCCTAGGGGGATTGAGATGGAGATGGAGGGAAGTGAAAATGAATCCACTAGAGGTCAAGTCTAAATGGAATGAAAGGGTAGGGAGAGATGCTTTTCATTTCAAGTAATGGCTTCCCCACTTGTATAGTATTTCTCTGGATGAGTATACCTGCCCGGGACATAAGAAAACACTCCTTGCAATGATATATATTAGTCAGATCAGAACATTAATCTTGTTGTCCCTAGTTTGAAGCAGTATATATCAGCTTATATCAGCAAGTAAAACATCTAAAATAAGCATGTAAATATATAGACTATTTAAGTAAATCAACATTAAATTTAACGATAAACATATGATGAAAAAAGGCACTCAAGGAGATGGATTAGATGGTTGTTGTAAACATGTGTTTTCTGCAGACAATTGCATCCTTATGGCTGTAGAATTCAGTGGAAAACAAAAGAAAAATTAAACATGAAAAGTTGCCAAGAACTACCTCAAAATATGTGCCCTAGTTAGTGGAGTAAATGAGGAAAGTTAGAGAGCTAGTCTAGGGTTAGATTAAGAGTTATGAGAGTATTAATAGCTAGGGTCATGCATCCCTAATGGCTGTAGGTTAAATTTTGTAACAAAAATTAGATTATTGGGAGAGAGGGGACGCCCTAATGGGGGAATAATCCTCTCAATGAGATAAATCAACTCCAGGCAATAGAACTTTCAAAAGGTTAAATATTGTGTTTCCCGAGGAAATGATTTTATCTCTCCAATGAAAAAGGAGTATGATTAGTTCCTTTACTATTGGGATAATGGAGTCACAAGGAGATTATAGAATCTACGTCCTTGGGGGTGTAATACCTTTTACTCCCCAAGGCAAGTTTCCATAAGCTAGGGTTTAAGCTAAGAGGGTGTATGCCCTTATACTTCTCTTAGCAAACCCTTAATCAATGAGATGAAGCAATAAAATGATTAAGGCTATGGTGGGGGTGTATGCCCTTATACTTCCCACCTATATCCTAGCATAAAAATACTTGAACTTGAAAAATGATAGCATAATAGTAGAAAACCATACCAAGATCAAGAGAAATGCCAAGATAAATCACCACAAGAGATAGAAAGCATCATCCAAAGCTAGCACTAGACGCCCTCCATCAACCATTCATACCATAATCATAATACAAGTTCACAAGAGACAAAAGAGCCAAGGGGGCCGAAACTTTCAGACCAAGTATCTCACAAGAGTGAGAGTTATGTTTTAAAATGAGATCTTATGATCTCTATTTAGACAAAATTTAGCTATCATAGCTTGTCCACAAATTAAGGAGTAAAACACAAGATTAGGGGTAAACAACCCTAATATTTCCCCCTTAAAAATAATATTAAACAATTCACTTAAAATTTAATCTTTTACACAAATTAAACCCTAATTTAGGAGGTTGTCAACCCTTTAGGGGACGTTTTGCGACTTTGAGGAGGTCATTGGTGTTGGAGAAGCATGGAAGGGCCTCCAAAGGCCATGTGTCAAGCATATAGGAATTCATACCATGGTAGAGGATCTCTTCTCCTTAAAACATGCATGTTTGAAAGAGTGGCACCTCACCACCATGCCCTAGCCCCCAAGGTCATGACGCCAAGCTCAAAAGTGGGACATTTTTCCCCTCATGGGAAAATTGGTTGGCAAGAAATAGGTGGGATTGGTTGTCTAAGTCATCATCAAGACCTTCCAATTCATCTCTCTTTCATTTGGCATGCAGGCCCCTGGCATCCAACATGTGTGCTTGTAGCACCATGGAAGCCCAAGCTAGGCTTGTTCTCCGAAAACTGTCCACCAACTAGGTCCTGCAAAGACAAATTAACGTGCCCTCCAAGGATCTCAAGTCATAAAATCATGATAATTTAATCCAATCCATAAATAATACATCTAAGAATGTGCATCAAAGATAACCATATCAAACAATTAACATCTTAAAGACACTATGCAACTTGTCAAGCTTAAGTATGGGAGGGTTGACTAGGTGTCCTATTGGGTAGATCTTGCCCTAGGTCAAGGAGAGCCTCCAAGAGGTCCCTCTCTAATCCATGTAAAGTGTGTGAGGTGGATGGGGTCATGAATCAATGGGCATAGGGATCATGACATAATAGGGCTCATAGTGTCTCATTCATGGATTCCTTTCTAGAGGACATGTGGTACCTTCATCCACAATGCACTTTTTCCAAGCCCATCATTATCCTTTTATCTTTATTTCTTTATATTTTCTTTCATAATAGAATAAGGAGAGATTGATGGTCACTTCCTTGGCGTGGTGACCAGGTGGTGGTAATGTCACGCACAAATATCTAATGGAAATGAGAAGGTTGGCTCGTGACGAGACCCCCTTTCTCTCAACCATGCAACTGAGAGTCACTGCCTCATTTTGGTGACCAGATGATGATAATGTCATACCACTAGATATCCATGGATGTGATAGTTTGGATCATAATGAAACATCCTATCCTTCAACTAACCTTTTAAGATTTTTTATTATTATATTGTGGGTCCCCTTTATTCAAAGATAAGTGTTTTATTTATTTCTTGGGTGATCCTTGGGTGAAGCATCTGAAAGGTTTATAAATGGATTTTATCTTTTACCCAACACCAATCCCTCTAGGCCTTTAGCCCCTTCTTCCCATAGAATGAGGGACAACCCCTTCTTGGGTCAATACACCCTAAAATCCCAAGAGATAAGGAAATGGAGGGGACTAATGATACAAAATGGTAAGTATGCTTAGGAATGGTACAATGGCTCCTTAATGGATTTTCCAGTAACAAACCCATTCCCAAAGAAGACCAATTACTAGGGAAAAATGTCAACCACCAAGGTGAAGCATGGAAAAATGCATAATATCCAAGCACATAACATGAAATCTATATCAATCTAAGATACAACATAATCAAATGGCTTAAATATTGAAATGATGCTCACCATAATACGACCTTCTAGAAGCCAATTGGTGTGTTGGATTCCATCTATAAACCTATGACCATCTATGGTGGTGAGTGGGTTTTCCATCTGTATAAAGTGTACTACTGGTCATGTAGTCTCTCAACACTCCACAACTACAACTTGAGGGCCTCAAGATATCATATCTTTGTTATCCACAAAATGGGGATAACAGGACTAAGGAAGTTTGATTCCTGATGCATCTTGACTGATCTCAAGTCCAAGGAAGAAATGTAGCATACCCATGTTTTCCATCAAGAACCTATCATGAATAATCCTCTTGACTGCAATAATCGTTTAAGTCGAGAAACCAATGATCAAGAAATCATCAACATACATAACTAGGAGTAGAAGTGAATCATCCATCTTGAGCATGTAAACATTTAGGTCTGACTTACAATGTAGAAAGTTCTGTGACAACAGGTAGGAGTCCATCTTGGCATACCATGCCCTCAGAGCCTACTTGAGTCCATAAAGAGACTTATTTAGTCGAAATACCAAAGATGAATCCTGCACAAATCCATGGGGCTGCTCCATATAGATCTCCTCAGAGAGATCACCATGAAGAAATGCATTCTTCACATCCATATGATGGACTTACCATCCCTTGTTTTCCTCAATGGTATGTGCCAAATGTATGGAATCCATATTCTCTATTGGATCAAAGATCTCATCATAGTCAATGTTAAGCACCTACTGAAAGCCTTTGGAAACTACCCTAGATTTGTATATGCTAACATGTCCATCCACTGTGTTCTTGGTCATGTAGACTCATTTTCACCTGATAAGTTTCCTTTTTGAAGGAAGGGGAACCAGATCCCATGTCTAGTTCTCGAGGAGGGAGTTGTACTCCTCCTGCATGGTGGATTCTCAAAAGGGATTTTCAGTAGCCTCTCCATAGGACCGTGGATATGAATACTAAACCAATAAAATGTTCCCGGGTGGCATCATTTCAGTGGTAGTGAGTGCAAGAGGAGGATCCTAGAAATCACATCAATTCCTCATAGTATCAGTTGGATCCCCAACAAGATATCCTACATCATGAAGAGTAGTCTTGGCCCACTTGGGCCTCTACTCTAGCTCTGCATCTGCATCTACATGCAATGAATTTGCATATCACTGTATTGAATCTATATCTAGATCATCTAAATCTTCTGAATCATAAATATCATCTGAAGAAGAGTCGGTATGTGCATGCTCATCATCTCTGATAGGTGGAAGAACAAAAGTGTATGCATGCCGTTTTTGAGGTACATGCAAGACACTTTCCTCAAATTGGACAGTTTGCTCAATGATGAGATGGTCCAAGGAAATATCAATGAGTTTGTGTCCCTTCATATAGTATCCAACAAAGATACACTCTATGATTTGTGGATCAAGTGCCTTCCTCTTCTCAGAGGGAATCATGGCCCATGCACGTGAACCAAAAAATGGAAGTGGGTCACTTCTGGTTTGAGGCCATTCCAAGCCTCATAGGGGGTATTATCCTTGATATATATATGAGGAGATATGTTTTGGATGTAGGTTTCACAATTAAGTTATTTATCCCATAATCTCTGTGGAAGTCATGTAGCATGCAAGATGCCATCTCTTTTAGAAATCTATTTTTCCGCTTAGCAACTTTGTTTTGTTGTGGAGTATAAGGAACCGTGTGTTGCATCTAAATCCCAGCCTCATGAAAAATGTTTTGTTTCTCATGCTTGACATACTCTCCCCCATTGTATTTTCAAAAGACTTTGATTTTCTTTCTTGACTGTGTCTCAACAAGGGATTTGAAATATTTGAGGTGTTGAAAGACCTCTGATTTTTTCCTGAGAAACAAAATACATGTGAAGTATGAGAAATCATCAACAAAAATGATCACATATCTTTATTTATTTATTGATGGATGTAGAAAATGGCCCATGAGGTCACTATGGATCAAATTTAAAGGAGATGAATCCTTCTGAGTCTTTTCTTTATCGAATTTCTCTTGAGGGTATTTTGCAAGAACACATCCCTCACAAATTCCTTTGGAGAAGTGGATGTCAGGTAGATCATCAACCATTCCCTTCTTTCTAATTTGTTGCATATATATGAAATTTAAATTCCCGAACCTTTTGTTTCATATCCTACTACTTTCATCAGCATGGGTAAGCAGTAATGCAGAATCTAGTTCAATAAATTTAGAAAATGTGTAGAGTCAAGATTGATGATTTAGCTCACCAGTAGAAACTTAGGAATTATTTTTCATGTCATAGATATCCATTGTATAAGGTGTGAATATGACTCTGTTTCCGGTGTCATAGTTTTTCATATGATACATAGAGATAATATTGATGGAAAGTTTGGGAACGTGTAGCACATTCTCGAAGCTTTTGTTTGTGAGTTCAATTATTCCTTTGTCGGTGACCTCGACTGGAGATTTCCCCCCCATCATAATAGGAGGACCTTTGCATGCATCCAATTAATAATGGAATTCTTTTATGGATTCCATGTGGTTTGATGCACCTGAATCTATGATCCAAGAATCGAGAGAGGAGTTGATGGCAATCAAAATATGGCTAGAATTGCCTTTCTTGAGATTCTAATCTTCTAGATTCTTCTTCTTGAAAACCTCATGTTAGCACTGAGAATCATCCTTAGACTACAATCAGGATAAGCCTACTATCCATCAAAGTATATGTAAATGTGAATGAGTGTTTAAATCTCAAATGGACAAGACTCAGAATAATAATGTTTTAAACTCATAAATCTTGGCTAGCATGCACAAGAAATTGGGGTCTTGATCAAATTCACTCAGTGAATGAGAGTAAAAGTGAATAGGAGGAAGACTCAGTGAGGGACATGTAAAGGTCTGCAATTGACATTAGGTCTTCAAGCAACATAAGGAGGAAAAACTCAAAACACAAGATCTTCTTGAATTCAAAGTTTAAAAAACACTGAAGAACATCATAACAATATTATAATCTAACATTCATCATAACATAACTACAAAAATGTCATGTGGATATTCCAATCATGAAAAATTCATAATAAGAGGTAACAATATGATATAAGAGAAACTGACTTCTATTAATAAAAAATTCTCAAGTCCAGTACATAACCAAAGAACCCATCTTAGTAAAAAATATTACAATAATGGAGCCTCAACTCAACCATTCCCACCCCTCTTCGAGAGCTCTCTCCTTCCTTAAATAGAAAATATCATATGAATATCCTTAGGAGGTCGAATTCCATCTCCTCCATTGGATTCTAAGCCTTGGATATAGGTGGCAACAATCAAAGAGACAAAAATCCAACAAACTGCTAATTTTCAGGAAATTGTTGGAAGTCATTAATAAATTGTTTCCACCTCCCTGCGTGAGGTCTTTGATGGAGATAAAAATTAGGTGCAGTTGTACCTTGACATCTAACTGATCCTTGAGAATCCATTTGAATCCTCCTTGACAGGTGGCAACCTCCCAACAAGGCGAATATCCAAACAGTAATCGCTACAGGAAATTTCGTAGCACTATTGTAAAACAGTTCTGCACATTTCATAGTGCCACTTCTATGTCTAATATCTCTCTAACCATAATACTTTTGAAAAACTGAGAGAATTTTTCGTTATTTGGTATGTGATGAACAAAAACCTCCTCCATTTTTAAAAAATACCTTCCCATTTGTTCATTATCAAAGTTTTATGTTAGTCACTCAAAAATTGCAGAAGTGTCCTTGCAAAATAAGTCTGCACATTTCTTAGCACCGATCCAAAATAGGCCCACAATTTCCGTAGTGCTGATCCTGTTGTTTAATTTCATAGAATCCATCCTAATTAGCCTCTGCAAATTCAGTAGCACCTCACCTCAAATAGATTATGTGGAATTGGTAGCGCCCATCATCAAAACAACTATGTGAATTTGGTAGTGCCCATCATCAAAACAACTATGTGGATTTTGTAGCACCACTGCTAAGTTCAACTTAGGATTTTTCATAGAATATAAGGTAGAAAAATCACAGAACATACTACATAGACGATTTTGTAGCACCATCTTTGAAATAACTCTGCAAATTCGGTAGCACACCTCCTCTGTTTTAGGAAAGTCTCCATTCACATAAATTTTCTCTTTAATGTGTACATGGAGCTGGGATTTGGTATATGCATTAGATTTGGTAGATAGGATAGGTTTGAATTAGGACACTTGAGCACACACCACCTTTGGCCAAATATATTAATGGGAAATAATCAAGGATCGATGACGAATTGGGAGGCTATGATCGTAGGCAAAGGACCAAAGGAATTGGAAAATCTAACACAAAATTTATGAAGGTGCTTAAAATTTTTATGGTGCATTTTTTAGTGTTAAGATTGGCTCCAAATGGCATGGAGGCCTCCCTGTGAGGCTTCCAAGAACTTTAGCAGTTCCAGTAGCCTTATCTATTGGGATATGGAGTCATCTGTGCAACCAACCTCTAAATACTGTAAAAAAATGCCACTTATTCAAGAAACTAAAAGACTCGCTAGAAAATGAAGGAAAGAAAATGCTCAGGAAGCAAGCTTATTACCTATGCTACCCTACCCTAATGAGATCGAAAACTTTCTCAAGTAAAAACAAATTTCCATAGTAACCATTCAATCAACTTCATGACTGAAGGAATCCCATCCATACCACTGATCAATAGAGAATAACAAAGGTCTGAAAAAAAAGATAGAAATTATTTTAGAGAAACATGTTTACCCATGAATACTTATGAAATAATGAAAACTGGAATTTTCAGACAATCTAAAACATATAAATCCATATAAGCTACAATTGGATCCTCGAGACCATGGTTAGAAACTTGATGATTTAGAAAAGACAACTGCTCATACATACATTCCTCTTTGCTTGAAAAAAAACAACCTTTTGGTTCCCTTGAGATCAAATTTTGATCATCAAAAATTGCAGTGTCTTTGTTTTCAACATGATGATCAGAAGATAGTGGTACAATCGGGTTTAAATCACACTGATAATTATGATCAACCAAGAAAATATAGTTATCTATGCAATCATCAGTTATAATATGTTCAACATGCTTTGAAAACTGATCATAAACTAGACATGCATCCTTGTCCATAGAAAAATCTGCAAATGTTGAAGAATTCAATTCCAAATGTGAATCATACTTACATCCTTGTTGTTGTTCCAGCTCTGATTCATACTCATTGTCTTCTTGCTACAAATCTAAAATATATTGACAGTTCTCTTGCTCATATGCATGCAGATTTTCAAAGAAAACCTGCTCATGGATCCTCCTGGAAGCACGAATGTTCTCCTCAACTTCTTGAGCAACTTCAAATAAACTTTTTAAGGATGAATAATTTCTTTCTCTCAGGAGAAGGACAAGTTCTAGATACTAAGCCATAACATAGAACACCATGGCAACAGTCTCTGTAGGATGGATATCTAAGGGCATGTCATGATAAATGTTGTAGAACCTTCTGTTAAAGATGGACAAAGATTCTTCCTCTCCTCTCCTAAAAGCATAAAAATCAGCGAGGTACAAATCAAGGGACTTTTTTTCACCCCAATACTTTAAAAATGCATTGCATAGCTCGATCCAAGAACTAATGGAATCGGCTCCCAAACCTTTAAACCACACAACAACATCTCTAAACAAGGATTTGGAGAACAACCTCATGGTAACATCATCACGAACTATCTCAAACTGATCAAGAAAGTTCACAAATGCCTCCAAATGCCTCTCGACTATAACATGGCCTTCTCTAGAGAATCGAGGAAGATAATCAAGGAAATCAAGAGGATAAGGATGAAGGTAATATGGCAGTCTTAAAGGTTTGAACATCTTGTCTCTGATTCTAGTTTGAAAACTAGTGGGCTAGATATGAGGTTTAACAATTTGGTGGAAAGAGTAAGCCAAAATAGAATAAGGTGATGAGATCTCTGAAGGCTTTGAATAAGTTTCAACCTCCTGAAGGTTACAAGGATGATCCAATTCATGAGGGATTTGAATACAAAGCTCATCCTTATGAATAAGCTAAGGTGAGGATACAAGATCAACATCTAAAATGCAGGCATAAGGCAAGTCTTCTTCTTCCAAGGATGGATATATAAAGGAAGGTCGATGATCATCCGAATAAACAAAGCATAATATGATTATCTTTATATGTAAAGGAAAAGATAGGAAAGAGATGATAAATAAGAACATGAGTTCATGTAGAAAACTAATGAAATGATACCTATTTTTACACTTCTGCCCCTTCATATTTCTGTCAACAGGATCCTCCCTAGTGGAGTCTCTAATGTTGGATTCGCAAGGTAGATGATTACAATCAATTTTATGTATCCCTCTCTTGTCTACCATCAAGAGCTGGATCTATGTCGTTCTTCTTGGGGATCTCTTCAATATGCTCAAATCCGTCCCCAACAATGACGCCATTTATGTTAGCATAGAGAATCAACCTCAGACTGCAATGAGGATAATCCCAATACCCATCAAAGTACATGTAAATGTGAATGAGTGTTTAAAGGTCAAATGGACAAGACTTAGAATAATAATGTTTTAAACTCAAAAATTTGGGCTAGCATGCACAAGCAATTGGGGTCTTGATCAACTTCAATCAGTGAATGAGAGTAAAATTGAATAGGAGGAAGACTTAGTGAGGGATATGTAAAGGTATGAAATTGACATCGGGTCTTCAATCAACCTAAGGAGGAAACACTCAAAATATAAGATCTTATTGAATTCAAAGTTTAAAAAACACCAAAGAACATCATAGTAGTATTATAATCTAACATTCATCATAACACAACTATAACAATCTCATGTGGATATTCCAATCATGAAAACTTCAGCATAAGAGGCAACAAGATGATATAAGATAAACTGACTTCTATTAATAAAAAATTCTCAAGTCCAATACGTAACCAGAGAACCAGTCTTAGTAAAAAATATTACAATAATGGAGCCTCAGCTCAACCATTCCCACCCCTCTCCAAGAACTCTATCCTTCATTAAATAGAAAATAGAATCCAAATATCCTTAGGAGGTCGAATCCCATCTCTTCCATTGGATTCTAAGCCTTGGAGATAGGTGGCAACAATCAAAGAGACAAAAATCCAACAAACTGCTAATTTTCAGGAAATTGTTGGAAGTCATTAATAAATTGTTTCCACCTCATTGCATGAGGTCCTTGATGGAGATAAAACTTAGGTGAAGGTGTCCCTTGACATCTAACTGGTCCTTGAGAATCCATTTGAATCCTCCTTGACAGGTGACAACCTCCCAACAAGGAAAATATCCAAAGAGTAACCACTACAGGAAATTTTGTAGCATCGTTGTAAAACAATTTTGCACATTTCATAGCTCCAATTCTATGTCTAATATCTCTCTAACCATAACAAATTTTGAAAACCTGAGAGAGGTGTTTTTTACTTGGTATGTTATGAACAAAATTCTCCTCCAGTTTTCAAAAATACCTTCCCATTTGTTCATAATCGAAGTTTTAATTTAGACACTCAAAACTTGTAGAAGCGTCCTTGCAAAATAACTCTGCACATTTCGTAACGTCAATCCAAAACAAGCCCGTAGTTTCCGTAGCATCGATCCTGTTGTGCAATTCCATAGCATCCATCCTGAATTAGCCTCTACGAACTCGATATCACCACACCTCAAATAGCCTCTGTGGAATTGGTAGCGCCCATCATCAAAACAACTATGTGGATTTTGTTGGATTACTGAGAGGGGGGTTGAATCAGTAATAGAGAAATTTAATCCTTTTTAACCATATAATCCAAGTGTTATATCAATGTATCATTATCATCCAATAACTATAGTGTAAATAGGCAATGAACAAATGAAAAATCATACACATACACAGTACACCAGTGTTTTACATGGAAACCCAATGCAGGAGAAAACCACGTAATGTTTTTTCCTATAGTCTTGAAGAATTACATTCATTGGAAGCACCAAATTCCTTTATTTTCTAGCTGCAACTGGAATGGGGCCCCAACCCCCATTTTTTTCATGTTACAACCTGAGGGAAGCTCCAATTCCCCTATTCTCTGGCTACAACCCCCTATGTTCTCCGGCTACAACTAGAAGGTGGTTACAACCACCTATCCTTGCCCCTTCCAACGGCCTTGAAGTAGAAGTAGAATGATGGAACCACTATCAAACTATCACTGTGAGATATACCACTGTAAACCTGTACCAATAAACCTGAACCATGCATCAACCATGCATCAACTTGTACCTCAACCTTTAATCAACCTGTACCATAAACAGGTGGATCAACCATGCACCAACTTGTACCAAACAACCTGTAATAAACATGTACCATAAACAAGTGAATCCAACCATGTACCAAGTATGTACCAATAATGTTTCAACTACTCATCAACTATGACTCATCAATATGTACCAACATCATCAACTATACACCTCATGTATGTGCCAACTCATCAACTACTTGTCTCAACCATGTACCCAACAAGTACCTTAACCAAAAGCCCTCATCAATTTCATTATCCAAATATGATTTGTAACTCTGTAATAGAACTGGTGTATATGATCACATAAATGCAAACCTTCCTTAACTTTCACAACAAGAGACTAGCATTTTCATCAAACTTTTCTTTAGTCTCACATGACTAGTTTGGGATTAGTCAACAATCCTAACTTTAAATAATCATAACTATGTACCTGTGATGAATAAATATCTGAAAATAGTACAAAATTTTCTTCACTTTGTTTTATGCAATTCCTCCAGGTATCACTACTTGGAACCTCTCATAAAATGAGTTATAGCAAAAATGGCATACCTTGTTGAATTCTGGTGTATTCTAGAGAGAGACCTTGTAGAGCATTCCCCACAAAAAATATTTGTTGAATCGATATGACAATGTTACAAAAAATGTTAAAGACTATAATCTAACTAACACATTTGGTGTTACTGAATTTGGATCTGTTATGAAGAATTTATCACGTTTTTACCCAAAATGCCTTCTTTAGACTAGTTTCAGGACTAGCCACAAACCCTATTTTCCACGGAGTGTAACTCCAAAAATACAATGATACACAAGATGAAAATTTTACCATAGATACTTGGATATGTTTCCTAAATGGAATATAAATTTCAAGGTTTGAATCATATTAGAAAATTTTTTATTGCGAAAATGGTGAGATGACCTGTAAATAACATACCTTAGAAAGCATCATCAAAAGAATTTATCCTCCCTTGAATTCTAACCTTCGTTTTTTCACCTTCCCTCTAAAATTCGGCTTATATATCCTTTAGTTACCTCAATCACCTATAGATATTCAATATTCTCAAGTGTGATATAAAATGAGAGAGAATTTCCTCTTATTTATACTCTCCAAGTAGCTTCCTTAGAAGCATCTTCTAGGTCACTATGCCCACTTTCCTTATTTTAGGGTTAACCCACTTCTAATTTCTCCATTAAATTTATTATTTAAATAATTTACTTGTATTCATTTTGAATTATAGTACACTCATCACTTCAATTTATTATTTACCTTCTAAAATCTCTTAAACCACTTTGACTACTTTGACCTTTGGGGGCTTCTAGATGACATATGAGGGTCCTCCAACTTCGTAAGGCCATAACTCTCAAACCGTGAGGAGTTATGTGACGCTCCACATACCACTAGAAATGGCATGACATGGACTATCCATATATAATATTTTTACCTGAAAATATATCAAAACTCATACTATTATCCATGAAACAAACTTGGGTCCATTACCCAAACCTGGGTTCTCCAACTTCTCATGGACATAACTCTCTAACCATGAGGAGTTATGTGAAGTTCCACATACCACCAGAAATGGAATGAAATTTACTATCCATATAGAATAGTATTACCTTCAAATATATTAAAACTCATACCATTATAGATGAAACAACCTTGGGTCCATTACCCAAACCTTTGTGCTACCAGAATTCACTACCAGAATTTCTTCAAGGGTTGACATCAATGAAAACCAACCTTAATAAACAATATCCCCCTTTGGCATTGATGGAAACACTATGATGAAATACTAAAATCATGTCATGTAATACTGAATTCATGTCACTCATGCTCCCCTAGAACCATGCCTCTGTCCTCTTCATCTCTATGCCCATTGCTCCCTCTGGAGTCATGCCTTTGTCCTCTACATTTGATAAATCTTTCCCCCTTTGTCATCAATGGCAAAGGTATATTTCCATCCAAGGATGCTCCCCCTAACTGAACTGTTTGATCTCCCAACCTGAACTGTCCTCTTTATGGTGCTTCCTCATGTACATCTAAGACATATAAGATAAGCATTCAAAAGAATTCATTTTGGAGTAGAAATAACTCTGAGTCTCTGGTGAAGATACTCAAAGGCTTCCTGTGGAAGCGGTTTTGTAAAGATGTCTGCCACTTGTTCTTTTGTGCCTACATACTCAACTCTGATGTTCTTTTCTACAACCTATTCCCGTAGAAAGTGATACTTGATTGGAATGTGCTTTGTCTTGGAGTGCATCACTTGGTTCTTTGAGATACTGATGGCACTTGTATTATCACAATAGATTGGAATGGGATCATCATACTCAACCAGTATATCTGTCAAATTTTTTTTCATCCATAGAACCTATGTACAACATGTTGTTGCTACAATATACTCTGCCTCGGTTGTAGATAGAGATAATGATGATTGTTTCTTGCTTATCCATGATACTAAAAACTCACCGAAGTAGAATGTTGTTCCACTACTGCTTCGTCGGTCATCAATACAACCTACCCAATCTGCATCTGTGTAGGCAATAAGTGATATATCCTTTCCTTTTGGATACCATAATCCAAACTCTTATGTTTCTTTGAGATATCTGAAAATCCTCTTCACTACTAATACATGTTATTCCTTTGGTGCTTCTTGAAATCATGCCACCTGTCCAACTACCTGCATTACATCTGGTCTGGATGTTGTCACATATAGTAGGATACCAATCATT
>ML777339.1:750304-769080 GCA_009831015.1 Picea engelmannii | reverse complement strand
TGATAGTAATAGCATAAACTCAATATAAACCTATGTATGTGATCAAGGAATCATACAATAAAACACAACAAGTTTTATAGGAAAGAATTATATTACTGTATCATATTAAATGTGAAAGAGAGATTACAACCATGGCCTTGATGGCGTAAGGTCCCTTCCAACTATCCTTCGTTCCCCACACACTTCCACTCCAATAATTCTGAGAGCATAGATATGAAAATATTCACAATCTATCTTGACAAAATGGCTCATCTAGCCAAGCTAACAATCTACAAAGCTCAATCCAATCCAAGATCCAAAATCAAAAGCTAACCTTCTCCATGAGATCTCCTCTCCTTTTATAATTTGAAGAGGATAAGGTGAGGAGGTTACGATGATCCCACTAAATCATGAAAGCGAGTAAGATCCAAACCATTTGGATGCCACCTCACCATGGAAGTTTCTCCTTCTAGAAGCATTGAGAAGATGCTCGTTTTTCCCACATATGAGAATTTTCGCACCTTGCCTATATAGAAACCTGCGAACACTACGCGACCTAGCTATGGTGCAGCCTATAAAAATCAGGCATTTTCGCACCCTGCCTATATAGAAACCTATGAACATCCTCTTTAATAGGGTTTTTACAAAGGAGAATGCAACTTCTTTTCTCGGGAAAAGTTTTTCTCCCTTCTTTCTTCAGGAACCAGGATACTGACCCCTCTGAAGGCAACATATAGGTTTACATCATTAACGATCATAGGGATGATGAAAATAATGTGTAACACCTAGAAAACACTTTTCATTTCCAATTTCACTTAACACATATATGTTGCTTGAAGCTCTCGCAGTTGTAGCAATCAATTTTCCTAAACCTTATTTTCTTATCTCTCACTTTTGTGAATCGAAAGTAACTTTACGACCTTGGTCACACATTTGACTCACACTTAGAAGATTATGTTTCATATCTTCTACTAGTAGAAAATTTTCTTCCTTTGTATTCTTGTTCCCAATTCTGACTGTGCCTTTTCCAATGATTTTGAATGAATAATCATTTCTGAAGGAGACTGATCCATATCTTTCCTTTCGTAATGTAAGAAACCTGTCTCTATCACCTGTTGTGTGTTTTGAACACTTACTGTCAACATACCAACCATGTTTCTTCTTCTTAGCTTGTAGAGTGAGTGTGCATTATTCATTGCTATACTGGTCCTTCTTTCTTATCCATGTCTTTTTCTGAGGTTCTTGTCTGTGACTGTTGTTATTATGTTGCGGCTCTCTAGGAGGGACTATCATTCTGCAATATTTTTCCATGTGTACAAAATTTTTACATTTGTAACATTCCACTTCAGTGCTCAAAGATTCAAACCTGTTGTAACTTATTCTCTATGTTTCACTAGGCCTTCTTGGATAACCCCTTTGTGTATGACTTTCAAAGTTGTTTTTCTTCGTGTTGTTAGCTCTACATTTCATAGCTTTATGTCCAAATTATTACATGAATAACCTAAAAAAAAAAGATAGTTTGATACTTGGTAGTTGAAGATCTTCTAAGAGGAGGTACTCTTATGAATTCTTATTCTTCCTGAGGCCTATCCATCAATTGTTGATTCTGAAATCTGAATCTTCTCGATGGAGGATTCTTCCTGTAATTTTCCTTGTAGATCTTCCTATCCCCCTTGATTGTTTCTACAAATCATTTTGGATATGTTTCTTGCTCTGTTGTTTTGGAGCTTGATCCTTTTTCTGTCTGATTCTATCCAAGTCCGGACTTGTCATGATGATATTTTTGACTGCTGATAATGTCATTTAAAACTTTCGAGTTGTTCTGCATATTTTTCTTTTGAATATCCTTTCTTAATGTGACAATCTCTGCTTCCAAATTCCCAATGATCTTGTCTTTTTCTTCTAGTTGCTCTTTGAGTGTTTCTTCAATTCTTTTATTTTCTTATATTTGAACCTCGAAATTTGTGATCATTTGTTCTAGTTCTTGAGTGTCTTCTTTCTTATCTAGTTCTTCTTGTAGTTTCTTGTTTTTCTTCTTTTCTCTTTTGATAACTTCTATGGCACACATTAATTCCTCTCGATTGTCAACTTCTACCTCTTCAATTTCTTCTTCGACTTCTTCATATTATTCTTCGGCTTCTTCAAATTCTTCTTCGGAGTCTTGTTTATCAGAGTCTTCTACTACCATGAATAGAACTCTTTTTGTCTCACTTTCATTGACTTCATCTTCATCTCATGATGATATGTCTTCTTTGGTGCATAAGATCTTCTTGAAAACTTTCTTTGTGGTTCTTTTGCCTTTATATGTTTGTTTTCCTTTTGAGTAACCTTCATCATTTCTCTTTTTCTTATAGGGAAATTTGTTAGAAAAATGAACAATACCATGACAATTAAAACAAATTAAAGGAAGCTTACATCTACACTTACTGTCAGTTTCCTTGTTCAGTATTTTGACAAAGTTGGCCACTTCTTCATAAGCTTCCGAGATGTCATCGCTGTTGTTATTTTCTTCTTTTTTCCTTCCCTTTTTCTTTGAATTTTTGGATTCTTTGAAGGTTTCTTATTTTATATATGGATTTTCCTGTTCAATTCTCATTTCATATGTTGTGAAGATTCCATGTAATTCGTCTGTTCTTATTGATTTTAGATCTAATATTTCTTCTAGTGTTGATATCTTAGGGTCAAATCTGATAGGAAGAGATCTTAGTACTTTTTGAACAATTACAGATTCTTTGATTTCTTCTCCCAATCCTATGATTGCATTTACTATTTCATCAACTCATAAAAAATAAACTGCAATATTCCCATCTTCCTTCATCTTAAGTTGTTCGAACTGACCTCTGTAAGTTTGAAGCTTTGCTACATTGAATTTTGAATCTCCTTCATAAATATTTTGAATTTTTTTAGCAGATTTACAATGTGAAACTTTGGTGAATACCGTTTCACTAAGACCATTCATAAGTGCATTTTTTTCTTTGGAATTATTCTGACTGAGTTTCAGTGCATTGTCATTTGTTGGCAGAATTGTTGGTGCTATGTATCCATCTACAATTGATTGCCAAATTTCAAATCCCCGTGCCTGTATATATGCTTTCATCCTTATGTTCCAAAATGCATACTTCTGTCCATTGAACTGTGGTATTCCATTTTTATACAATTTGTTTCTCTCCGTGATCTCCTTTCAGTGGTTAAATTGATTTTTGAAGGAACCTTCTCTGATACCAATTGTTGGATTACTGAGAGGAGGGGTGAATCAGTAATAAAGCAATTTAATCCTTTTTAACCAAATAATCCAAGTGTTATATCAATGTATAATTATCATTCAATAACTGCAGAGTAAATAAGAAATGAAAAAATGAACAATCATACACATACACATCACACTAGTGTTTTACGTGGAAACCCAAAGTGGGAGAAAACCACAAAATGTTTTTTCTTATATGTTTTGAAGAATTACATTCATTGCAAGCACCAAATTCCTTTGTTTTCCAATTGCAAATGGAAGGAGGCTCCAACCCCCTTGTTTCTCAAGTTACAACCTAAGGGAAGATCCAACTCCCCTATTCTTTGGATACATCCAGAAGGAGGCTACAACCCCCTATGTTCTCCGGCTACAACTGGAAGGTGGCCACAACCACCTATCCTTTCCCCGTCCAACCATCCTGAATTAGAAGTAGAATGATGGAACCAATGTCACACTATCACTGTGAGATATATCGCTGTAAGCCTGTACCAATAAATCTGAACCATGCATCAGCCTATACCTCAACCTGTAATCAACATGTACCATAAACAAGTGCATCAACCATGCACCAACCTGTACCAAACAACCTATAATCAACCTGTACCACCATGTAAGAAGTATGTACCAATCATGTGTCAACTACTCATCAACTATGACTCATCAATATGTACCAACATCATCAACTATACACCTCATGTATGTGCCAACTCATCAACTACTTGTCTCAACCATGTACCCAACATGTACCTTAACCAAAACCCCTCATCAATTTCATCATCCAAATATGATTTGTAACTCTATAATATACCTGGTGTATATGATCACATAAATGCAAACCTTCCTTAACTTTCATAACAAGAGACTATCATTTTCATCAAACTTTTCTTTAGTCTCACATGACTAGTTTGGGATTAGTCAACAACCCTAACTTGAAATAATCATAACTATGTACATGTAATGAATAAAGATCTAAAAATAGTACACAATGTTCTTCAATTTTTTTTATGCAATTCCTCCAGGTGTCACTACTTGGAACCTCTCAGAAAATGAGTTATAGAAAAAATGGCATACCTTGTTGAATTCTGGCTTATTCTAGAGAGAGACCTTGTAGAGCGTTCCCCGCATGGAATATATGTTGAATAGATCTGAAAATGTTACAAAGAATACTAAATATGATACTCTAACCAACACATTTGGTCTTACTAAATTTGGATCTTCTATGAATAAGTTATGACGTCTTTACCTGAAACACATGTTTTAGACTAGTTTCAAGACTAGCCACAAACCCTATTTTCCATGGAGTGTAACTCCAAAAAAACAAAGACACACAAGATGAAATTTTTACCACAGATATTTGGATATGTTTCCTCAATGGAATATCAATTTGACAGTCTGCATCATTCTAGAAAAACATTTATTGAGAAAATGGTGAGATGACCTGTAAATAACATACCTTAGAAAGCATCATCAAAAGAATTTATCCTCCCTTGAATTCTGGCCTTCTTTTTTTCACCTTCCCTCTGAGATTCAGATTAGATATCCTTTGGTTACCTCAGTCACCTATATATATTAAATATGTTCAAGTGTGATGTAAAATGAGAGATCCTTGCCTCTTATTTATACTCTCTAAGTAGCTTCCTTAGAAGCATCTTCTTGGTCACTTTGCCCACTTTCCTAATTTTAGGGTTAACCCACTTCTAATTTATCCATTAAATTTATTATTTAAATGATTTATTTTGTATTCACTTTGAATTATAGTACACTCATCACTTCACTTTATTATTTACCTTCTAAAATCTCTTAAACCACTTTGACTACTTTGACCTTTTGGGGCTTCTAGATGACATATGAGGGTCCTCCAACTTCGTAAGGCCATAACTCTCAAACCATGAGGATTTATGTGACATACCACATACAACCAAAAATGGAATGACATGTAATATCCATATAGAATATTCTTACATGAAAATATATCAAAACTCATACCATTATCCATCAAACAAACTGGGGTCCATTACCCAAACCTGGGTTCTCCAACTTCTCATGGCCATAACTCTCTAACCATGAGGAGTTATGTGACGTTCCACATACCACCGAAGATGGAATGACATGTAATATCCATATAGAATAGTATTACCTTAAAATATATTAAAAATCATACCATTATACATGAAACAACCTTGGGTCCATTACCCAAACCTTTGTGCTACCAGAATTCACTACCAGACTTTCTTCAAGGGTTGACATCAATGACAACCAACCTTAATCAACAAATTTGGTAGCACCCATCATAAAAAAAACTATGTGGATTTGGTAGCACCACTCTTAAGTTCAACTTAGGATTTTTCATAGCATATAAGGTAGCAAAATCATAGAACATACTACATAGACGATTCTATAGTACCATCTTTGAAATAACTCTGCAAATTCGGTAGCACACCTCCTCTGTTTTAGGAAAGTCTCCATTCACATAAGTTTTCTCTTTAATTTGTGATTGGAGTTGGGATTTGGTATATGCATTATATTTGGTAGATAGGATAGTTTTGACTTAGGACACTTGAGAACACACCACCTTTGGCCAAAGTGATTAATGGGAAATGGTCAAGGTTCGATGATGAATTGGGATTATATGAATGTAGGAAAAGGACTAGAGGAATTTGGAAAATATAACACAAAATTTATGAAGGTGCTTAAAATTTTGATGGTGTGGCTTTTAGTGCCAACACCTCGGGGATGTGATCTCCAAGGTTGTTTTGTTGAATTATTTGGGACATATGATCTATCTATTTCTGCATACATGCAGATTCTATATGGAATCCTTTATGGAAGTAAGTGTATTTCTCCACTTTTCTTCCCTTTCCACCTTTGGATCCAGAGGCATCGTTGAAGGGTTTTGAGTACCCTTCCTTATTTCGATTTTCATGTGTTTTCATTTTGTATTTGTGTTTAGATTTATGATATTGATGACCGCTAACATCTTGAAAAGTAAGTGCATGTGCCTTTTGACATTTCATCTTTCCCATATTGATGATCTTGTTATACTCTCATGTCAGAGACTCGATAAAGGCCTCAAGAGAGGGAATTTTCCAGGTGTCTCCAGAGGGGAGCCTAATTGAATGAAATGTAGATATAAACACTGAGTATTCCAGACCAAGTTTGGAGAGAATGGTAAGAACCATTTGTTTCTCCTCCTTAGAGTTATCAACCCTACAAGCCTTGAGTTACGACAACAAATCCTTATATTTGGTAACGAAATATTGGAGATTGTCCAAGGTGTTTGGATCCAAAGAGAGAAATTCCACCTTGATCATGTGTCCCCTCATCTCGTCCTATTTTACAAAAATCCCTTCCATGGTGGTCCAGGATTCATCGAGATTTTTACACAAGGATATGTGAAAGAGGAGTTCAAGAGAAATGAGACTGCAAATAGTTCCAAATGCTTCATCCATTTGATTTAGGTACTTGGAATTTTATATAGCTAATGTGATCCAGGTGGATATTGGTGGTCATCCACCTATTCCAACTGGCTCCTCATGTCTTTTTTTGTTCAGCATGTCCTTTTGTACTACTTTATAATTTTGAGTTCTATACTTCTGGGGCTATCTGAATCCCCACATATCCTCTGGGTGCATATGTGTGGCCTCTCGCCTAATCCAGTTATCTTATTTTTTATGTTTTCATGTTATCACATCTTGTTGTACTTCCAGGGTTGTTTTGGGGCCATAAATGTTGTTTATTTTACTCTCCATGGTCAGAATATAGACATAGTTAGAGTCTAATGGCATAATGTGTATCTCTTTGAAAGACCTTTCCAATGGGCTATCACATGCCTAAAACATAGGTCATATGAAAAAGTTACGACCTTAGGAAGTTGAGGTACCAAATTACACAAACTTAACCATAGGGCCCACATGACTTTTGGCATTTCACCTTCTAGGGTTAGGTTTTTGGATTTCTAGGTTTTTGGCATTCATGAGTAATTTGAAAAGGGCCTCCAGAGTCTCATTGTAATCCATTCTTCTTAGACAGATGCACATAGTAGCCACATCTCTTCTCAGAGATAACTACCACCATTCGAGCAAGTTTCAGTTCTTCATTTTTACAGTTTCAACCTATTTCATTATTTAATAGAAGATATTGTTCACTGGATATTTGTGTTATTCTTCCTATCTATGTGTTTATTATATTCAGTCTGTTAATTAGTTCGTTCTGCTCCGAAATCTGGATCAGTGGTATTAGAGCGGTCTTCTCTTCATTTATTTTTTCTTCGTTCATGTCCTCGACAAGGTCTGGGTACAAGAAGTTGGGACTCGAACCAATCGCACCATTACCAGATCGATCACACCGATCCTAACAAAAACCCATGGGAGATGAAAAGAAAGATGATGGAGCAGGAGATCCTATTAAAATTGTTCTCTAGGAAGCCCTCACACGACAAAGGAATGAAATGATGTACAAATTCATGTAGATCCTTCGACAGTTTCCCATGGGAGAAGCATCTTCATCAAGAAGCCATGCAACCCCCTTCAAGGTACATGTAAAATTTGATATTCCATTATTTGAAGGATTGATAGATGTGGATGTTGTAGATAAATAGTTGAATCTTCTCTAAGGATATTTTTCGGTCCACAATTTTTCCGATAGGGAAAATATCACTTTTTCACTCCTCAAGGTCGTTCCCCATGTTAAATATTGGTGGGATACTTACTCTGAGAAAAGGAATGTGGAGGAATCTCCAATTTTTTTGGTGGCCCATACATGGGATTCCTTTTGGGACATCATTAAAGAACAATACTACCATGTTGGAAAATATGAGGACCAGTACACTAGATGGAGCACCCTACGTCAATAAAGGGACCAGACAGTACCAGACTTCGCCAACATTTTTCATACCCTACGCACCAAATTGGGTATCAAATATTTTGAGCATCATCTACTGCTCAAATATTGTCATTGTTTTCATAGATATATTCAAATATAAATGGAGTTACTGGACATCACCTCATTGGGAACGACTTATAGATACACTATCAAGATCAAGAAAAAATTTAAGAAGAAATGGTGAGAGTTTGGATCTGCAAACCCCTCACAGCCAAAGAAGAGAAAATGTAACCCCAACCCATACAACAAGGGACCATGTTGAGATGGTTTCCCTTAGGACAATCCATCCAAGCCACAACACAATAAGCAAACTGAGAATATGAAGAAGGAAATAGGAAAGTGGTGTGAGTACGATAAAATTCCTTGGCACAACACTGATGAATGCCACTCCAAGCAGTCCCTGATGGCCAAGCTGAAGGATTCCTAGTTAGAGGTTGATTTTGATTCTGAATCAAATCCTGAAGGAGGGAAGTGGATTATCGATTTTGAAACTACTGCCATGGTCGCTACCACCAAATTTTGGCCAAGAAAAATAGAAGAACCAAAGGAAGGGGAACGCCTCTTTCATTCACAAATGTGGTTCAAGGGGGCTCCGATTCATTTCATTGTCGACAATGGTAGTCAGAATAACCTGATTCTAGCAGAGGTCATCAAGTAGTTGGACCTGCCAATGACACTGAACTTGCAGCCCTACACCATAGGCTGGCTTTGTCAATCAAGAGATCATCATTTCAACCAACAGTGTCATCTTCCCTACAACATCAAGCCTTTCAAAGATGAGGTACTGTGTGATATTGCTCCCCTTGAAGTTTGTGATGTTCTTTTAGGACAACCATATTTGTGGAAGCATCATGCTGTGTATGAGTCTAGACCCCACAATGTTATTATTACTTTGGGTAGACAATTGCACAGCATCCCAGAGGTGGCACCGTCTACTACTATTTCTTTAATCTATGCTAAGCAATGTAGTAAGGTCATTTCGTAGACCGTGAAGTTCGTCTTCTTTGTGATTCATGCTCACAGTAAGCAGAAGGTCACCACCATATCTGTGGCCTCTACACAATGCCTCTCTTTGCAGAAGAAGCAAGTGGACGGGATTATGGAAGAATATAGAGACATCTTTGCGTCACCTATAGGGGCACCGACACACTACCAAGTCAAGCATCCAATTGATCTGACCCCCAACACACCTCTCCCTAATGGATCAGTCTATCAATGCTCGTTGATGGAGAATGACAAAATCAAGCGTCAGATCCAAGAGCTTATTTAAAAGGGGCACATCAGACCTATCTCCTCCCCATGCAAAATCCTGATTGTACTGGTTCAGAAGAAGGATGGGACTTGGTGACTCTGCATTGATTACAGAGCCTTAAAAAAAATCACAGTCAGGAACTGCTACCCCATTCCCAGGATTGATGAACTTCTTGACAAACTCAAGGGGGAAAATTTCTTCAACAATATTGACCTTAAGTCTAACTACCACCAAGTTCCCATCGAACCAACTAATGTCTGGAAGACAACCTTCAAGTCTAAAGAAGGTCTCTACGAATGGCTAGTCATGCCCTTTGGATTAAGAAATGAACCAACCACTTTCATGAGGTTGGTGGATGATGTATTGCGACCCTTCACCAACTCCTTTGTGGTAGTATATTTGGATGATATCCTCATCTTCAAAAGAATGTGGGAGGAGCACATGTGGCATATTCAGTAGGTTTTGAGCACTCTGCGGTAGCTCAATCTTTATGCCAACTTGGAAAAATGATCTTTTGGCATGAACATGGTCGAATACTTGGGATACATTGTTTATGAGGATGGGGTACATGTTTATCTAGCTAAGATCCAAGTCATCCGCGATTAGCCATCCCCGACCACACTGAATGAGCTTCAAAGCTTCTTGGGACTAGCCAATTTCTACCGACGGTTCATGTTGGGATTCTCCTATATTGCATGGGCCCTCAGCCAGGTGACTAAGGGAGGTGGTAGGGCCAAGTTAGTGTGGGGTAAGGTGCATCAACGAGCATTTGATGATCTCAAACATTGCTTGTGCTTAACTCCATTACTCTCCTTTCCCGATCTGCAACAACCATTCGAGATTGAGACTGATGAATGTGACTATGTCATGGGCACAATTCTCACTCAACACAGGCATCCTATGGCATACCATAGTGAGGCACTCTCTGATACTGTCCAAAAATACCCCAACTATGATAAGGAAATGTATTCCATTGTCCAAGCCTATCGTCAATGGAAACATTACATTCTAGGGAAATATATGATTATACACACTGATCACAATCCTATGTAGTTCATATAGACACAGGGGAAATTGCAGAACGACCGCCATCATAAGTGGTCCACCTACTTGCATCAGTCCCATCTCAACATAAAGTATAAGACACGTATCTCCAATCATGTTTTTGATTTCCTCATTCAGCCTCCTGTGGTTGGATTCACCATTGTGCTTCATTCCTATGGACATGAAACATTGGAGTGGCCCCAACTTTATCAGCAAGTTCTAGACTTCACCACCACATATCATCTCTTGGGTATAGGCACCATTGTCATTGATTTTCACATTCAGGACAAACTCTTATGCCACTAGGGCCATCTCTATGTTCCTACAAGAGAGCATGCAAAGATGATTTGCGAATCCCACTACAGTTGGGTGGCAGGACATTTTGGCATAGAAAAAACTGTGGACGTTCTTCAGAAACATTTTTATCAACCAAAACTTTGATAGGACATCAGGAAGTATATCAGATCCTACACTACTTGTGCCATTGCCAAGCCAACCATCAATATGAAAGGCTTATACACCCCTCTTCCTATTCCTGGGAAGCCATGGGAATCCATATCAATGGATTTCATGTCTGGTTTTCCGTACACCAAGAATGAAAATGACTACGTGTTTGTGGTCATTGATCGGTTTTTGAGGATGGTCATCCTCATAGCCTGTAAGAAGAATATTGTAGTGGTAGATACTGCTAAGATCTTCTTCGAACAAGTTTGGGTCCACTTTGAGATACCATAGACCATCATCTTTGACTCGGACAATAGGTTCCTCAACACCTTTTGGTCGATTCTCTGGTCTCTGTTGGAAACCAAGCTCACAAAATCCATTGCTTTCCACCCCTGAACCGATGGCCAAACCGAGGTCATTAATCAGATGATTGTGAAAATCCTTTGCATGTACAATTCTAAGCATCTTCATAAATGGGACGGGAGTCTCCCATTTTTCCAACAAAGTTACAACAGGTCTCTCCATAGTTCCACAGGCCATAGCCCATTTCAAGTGGGTCTGGGATTCCAACCCTTAGGACCCATTGATGTTGAGTTTCCTCTTGCCACCGCACAAATAGACTCTTCCCCTGATCATTCTGTGATTGCCAAAGCCACCAAATTCATTGAAAGGATTCATCACATCTGCCAATAGGTCCAGGAGATTTTGAAAATATCCAATGCTAAGTACAAGCAGCACCATGATCAACACAGGGTACCACACCAGTTTGAGGTTGGTGACAAATTATGGTTACATTTGCAGAAGGAGCATCTCACCGTGCCCCATCAAAATATTTTCCCACTTAGTTATGGGCCTTACATTATCACCAAGGCTGTGGGTAGCAATTATTTTGATCTCAACACTCCACCTTAATTCCTTGGTTTGCATCCAGTATTCAATATGGACCTACTTCAGCCATATTTTCCACCGTTATTGGACACCTCTGAGATCACCGAATAGATGAAACCCATAGAGCTAAAAAATGATTGCATGGAACAAGGATATACCAATCAGATAGTGGACACCCAGGTTAAGGGCACTCGCCAGTAGCGGATCCAGCTTTATCGGGTTTTCAAGGCAGGGAAACTCCTACACCAAGGAAAGTGGCTCACCCAGGGCCAAATCCAACAAAAGTTTTCTCACCTAATGGGGGAACTCAACACAATGGAGAACATTGCTTCCTAAATCGGGAGGATTGATCCAGGTGGATATTGGTGGCCACCCACCTATTCCAACCGGCTCCTTGTGTTTGTTTTTGTTTAGCACCTCCTTCTGTACTGACTTATAATTGTGAGTTCTAAACTTCTAAGGTTGTCTAAATCCCCACACATTATCCAGGTGGATACGAGTGTCCTCTCTCCTAATCAAACTGGATTATTTTATATGTTTTCATGTCAACACATCTTTCTGTACTTCCAAGGCTATTTTGGGGACCTAAATGTTGTTTTTTGACTTGCCACGATCATACTATAGACAGAGTTAGATTCTGATGGCGGAATGTGTATTTCTATGAAATACCTTTCCAACGGGCTATCACATGCTTAAAATGGAGGTCTTATGCAAAATTTATGACCCTAGGAAGTTGAGATACCAAATTACACCAACTTACCCATAGGGCCCACATGACTTTTGGCATTTCACCTTCTAGGGTTAGGTTTTTGGATGTCTAGGGTTTTGGCATTCATGAGAAATTTGAAAAGGGACTATGGAGCCTCATTTTAATCGATTATTCTCATATGGATGTGTGTAGCAGCAACATATATTCTCAGAGATAGCTACCACCATTCGAGCAAGTTTCAGTTCCTCAGTTTTACAGTTTTAGCCTATTTCATTATTTAATAGAAGATATTGTTCATTGGATATTTTTGTTATTCTTCCTATCTATGTGTTTATTATATTCAGTTTGTTAATTAGTTCCTTCCACTCCTAAATATGGATCATGATGTTGGTTTGGTTTCTTTGTTCATGGTTAACCTATATAATCATCTTCCTTGAAGATGCATTATCATCTTCTCCTTCCATGCAAATAAATTGTATGGTGCAAGAAATAAATATTTTGGAAATTTCATTTTTCCATTGTCTTCAATCTTCAATACCTGCAAAAACAATTTAGTGTTTCTTTTCCATATAAGTTTGTTGGCTATGATAACATGTAAATGTGTTGAACCTACACAGAATATATCTAGCTATAAAAAGACATACATAATTTGCAAAGAAAATATGAGAAAAGAGAAGCAAGAGAGAAAGAATGGAATAATTCTCATTAACCAAATGAATGAATAATAATTTACACATGATATACTCTATATAAATCAACTAATTCACACTAGAAGAGAATACAATGTGTCATAGTGGTGTTATAGAGTGATCTGGACACACACCAACAATTACGGGAGTAAACAACCAACTAGTCTAGTCTCTCAGGCAGTTACGAGAGTGAACTACCACCTAGTTTGGGTTAACTAGTCTCTCATTCTTCAGTTAACTGACTAAAACATAGTGAACTAAGGAGGAGATCAGGGAGTCATGATTAGTGTGATAGTATGGTGATGATCCCAAGGATAATGTGCATCAAATGGGGATGATCCCAATGTTGCATGGTGATAACCCAATGTGGCATCTAGACTCCACTCAACTGATCAAATTGAAGTGTGAATTGAAGAGAATATTCTCCTACAAGAATATTATCCCTAAAATATAGGAGACTAAATAATGACTAATAAATATAGGGAAAATCTTATGAAAAAGAAATCCTAGGTGTGTCTGAAGTATCTCCAATAAAATTAACCTTAACAGATTGATTCATTTAACCATTTATTCATCATAAAAGACATTGAAAAACATAAAGAACACATTCCAAACATTGACATGGTATTTTAGCATGTTTCACCCCCCCGGGATATGCCCAAATATATTTGGAATTCTATGCTTCTTTATTATTCATGTTCAATTTCTTGTGTTTCCCGCATGACATAATAAGTTGGTGAGGCTGACCAGTGTCGCACCAAGCTCCACATCTTGCGACCTGACCCTCAGTTACAATCCATAAATCTCCAAATATGAGCTCCAAATCCCTCAATGAAAACCAATAATGTGACTCAAAACATATCAAGGACTCAAAACTGAACTCAACTTCTCCAAAATTAGATCCTTTCCTCATATATTACAATGCCTATTTATACTACCAAAATTGGGTTAAGCCCATTACATTGATTACCAAAACCCTAACCATAGTGGACTAGGTTTTTCCACTTTACAACCTCTTGTGCATGGTTGGTCTTCAATCCAACCATTTCTTTCTTTGACTCTTCTTTTCCACAAGCCCCTTTTCCTTGATTTCCAGTGTGCGCTGCTTCTTTGGTCCATTCCTTACCTTCTTGCCTCGTTTGTTGTGCTCTTCCTTATTCCCTGAACTTTTCTGCCAAAATATATTGCTCCAATAGGGCCCCAACACTTATCTATGGCTCATACTAATCCACTCAAGCATTTTTTTCCTCCTACATTGAATTCTTCAATGTCTGAAATCTTTCTGTGAGATATTGTACCTGTGCTTTCCCTTGCACACTCTTTTCTGCAATACTTTATACCACTTGTGTTCTTATGTTCTCATTAAACACCTCTACACTTTCCAAGTGTAGCTTCTCTATGCTTATCTTTGCTTGTTCCAACTCTGTGATCATCGTTTCTGCCCTTTCCTGCAATGGCTCCAAATGATCCCACCTTAACTGATTCTCCATATGAATTGACTTCAACTCTTCCTGCAAGTTTTTCACCTCATGTGCACTCTTCATCCTTTCTGATATGGACATATTATTCTATCTATTCTTCAAGTCCTATAATGCAATGTTTATGTTTCCCTCCTTTTGGTATAGTTCTTGAATATTTTCATATTCATGTAATTATTTCTACATATGCATTGTACCGTTATAAAGTTATGTCATTTTGTTAATATCCCCTTCAATATTTTCTATGTGTTTCACAACCTATTTTTCCCTTTGTGCTTTGATCTCTAGTGGAGTGATAGGGATCACCTTCTTTGTCAGGTCTATGATTTCATCTTTGTAACTTTCCATAGCCTGCGCTATGTTTTGGATCTTCTCTTCTGTACTTAACACCTCTACTAGTGCATTGTCTGGTATAGTTTGAAAGACTTCCTCCAACATTTTTTTCTATTTTCTCCATGCATTGTTTTTCTTAATCCCTTTCGAGATGCAATTGTTTGAGGGCTATCTCCAGTACCTCCTTTACCTCCCTGTCTATCTCTAAGTTTGATGCATTTGTTCTGACCCTTGATTGAACTTCATTCACCACACTAATATCTAGCTTGTGTAATTCCTTGGTTGGAATCTTAGACAATACCAAGTCCAACTTCTCTATATCCTTCAAGGGTTTATTTTTTGTGTCCTTGTCTATGTGTAACATTCCTTGGTTGATTTGGAAAGTTTCACTTCCCATTGTTTTTTTCTTCATTGTCTCCTTTTCCTCATGGATTTTCTCCTGCTACATTGTGCCTTTCCATTGTGCTACATTGATCTATAGGATTTCCAAAAATTCTTTCACCTCCATCAACTTTTTCATTAATTATTCTCTTTGTGACTCTGCAATGTATAGGGATTATTCTCCTAAATCCTGCACTTTTTCTGCCACCAATTCTGCGTCATCCTCATTTATTGTGAGCTTAGGGGACTTCTTTTACGCCTTCATCTTTTTGCGTTGTCCTCCTATCTGAATTGATAATTTTTTCTTTGGTGTTGTCTTTGTCTACGTGAGGTTCTTTTCATCTGGTATGTCTCCACTTCCTACCTCCTAGATAGGGATGTTATCCTTTTTCTGTGCTTCCCCATTTGTTTCTTCTGGGCACTCAATTCTTAGTACTAAGGCCCTAGGTATTGTTTCCTTCTTTTTCTACTTCTTTAATTTTTTCGTACTGTCTATTTTATGAGTGTGCTATGATTTTTTTCTAGTATTTGTTACTGGACTACTTGATTTCCAAATCTCTGATTGTTCCTTATCCTTTGTTCCTTTCTTGTTAGCCACTAGTTCCTTCCACTGATCTGGCCATTCGCCTATCACCCATTGTGCTTCTTATGTTGTGACACAGTATTGCATGTTCAACCATTTCTTCTTGGGGTCTCTCCTTTCTTGTATCCACATATTGTGCCTAGATGCTTTGAAATTTTCTATCCCTTCATTCTCCTTCACCACTTCTAGTGAGATCCTCCATGTATATGTTATCTTATCCTACATCTCCTCAAGAGACATACCAAAAATGTTGGAATTATCTTTCCTTTGCATCACATCTGTATTGTTCCATAGGGCTATATACCTTGTTCTGTGACACTTTCCTCTCCTATCAAGGAAGGATGAATACTTTGGTTCTTCCTATGCCACTAAGACTATCAAAATTAGCAACCAATAATAGTGGAACCATGTCCTAGAATCATGCACATCTCTGCAATATTCCAAAAATAGGTTTAGGAAATACGGTGCCCAACTAGTTACTGTCCCCTTTGCATACTGTGTGGTTTCTCCTACCACTCTTGTTGGTGCCTCTTCCTTACAAAATTTTCTCAGTAACTTGCAATCCATCAACTTTGTCATGAATCTTATGGTTGGGTCATTTATGTTTCTGATAATCATGACTCTGGTTCCCCTATCAGTGCCAAATTAGGATTTTAGTTCCTCTGCAATTGCCTTTTCCTTTGTTTTGTCATCTAAATATTGCTCAAGATTCTCTCAATCTATTTGAATCCATGTAATATTCACAGTTAGTTCTACATTAATTGGGATAGGTTTTTCCATCCACAAAAATCCTCCATGGAGTCTCGTCGGTAGTTTCTTCACGTAGGCATTGAAATCCTTCTCCCTGCCAAAGTGTGAGATTTCCAATAAATTCATGATGTCAGATTTATAAATCCCTGCAATCCATTGTTTAGGTTCTAATATAATAATTCATGCCATAGTTACCCCTTTGTTCTCCATATAAAGTTTCTACGTGAGCTCAAGAAACTTCGTCACCTCTATTACGTGGTGATCTGTGTATTCCAGTTTGGGAAAAAACCCCATAATTCCCTCTACAACTATCATTGACTCCATAATTTGGGACAATGATAGAGAAACCCACTTATGTTTGCATGCTATTGTTACTGTTAGCTTTGTTCTCTTCTTTGATAAACTTATTTTCTCGATATGTAATTCCTCCTTCGTGTTTTGATCTACATCATTGTCATCCTTGAACTCTGAGGGTTCTTTTTCCCTAGGGTTCTTTTCTTCCTTAGGTTCATCCAATTATATCTACTCATTATATTCTTCATTCAGTTCTCCCTGTGTGTGCGTTACTCCTGGTTTTTCTATGTTAGGGTTTTCTTCTGCGCTACAGTTTCATCCTTCTTCCATCTAGTTTACCTCCGCTGCTTCTTCCTCTGGGTTCTTCTCCTCGACCAATGTCGAAATAGTCTACTCACTTATTTTGATGGGATATCATCCACATATACCACCTCAGTTTCCTCATCCAATAGTTTTTTGGTGCTTATTATCCTTCTTGCGAACTAGTTGGGTGCTCCAAATTTCGACAGTGTCATTGTTCTAGCTCGGGAAAATTTCATACTAAATCTAAGCCGGATTCTTCACAAATCCTCACATAATGGAAACATGTTCGCTCCTTTTCTCATGTTTTCTCAAAATTAGAAGTGTTTACTTTTTCATTCTTTTCCCCTTTTATAACCTTTGTCATAAATGTGCCTTACTTACTCGATCATTGGTTTTTTCTTTCCAAAAAGTTTCAGTTCCGACGTGTTGTGTTCATTTTTTCTGTCGTGCAGTGTCTTTAGGTTAATTCATACCACTTTCTAAATTTTTTTGTGCATTGTATCCTTCAACTGTATGTCTACCACTTGTCCATCTACCTACTTTTGTTTGCCTTTTTCTTCTCTTTCCAATTTTTTTTCTTCATTTTTCTTCTTTTTCTAGTTTTTTCTTGCTTTTTCTTCTTTTTGACTCCTACTATATACAATATGTACAATTATATATTCTACATGACAACTACTGAGGGTTGATATCTTGACTATCCCCATACAGTTTTAGTCGACTACCATTCACCAATCCTTGCATTTCCTTTCCTGCTAAATCTTGTAGTTGCACAACACCTCCATCTATGACACACTTTATCTCATATGGCCCTAGAAAATGCATCTTGAACTTCCCTGGGTGATGTAAGTATTTAATGTCATAGAGGAGAACCATATCTCCTTCCTTAAAATTATTTTTCTTAATATGTCTGTCATGCCAAGCCTTATATTTTTCTTTCTGTACTTGTTGATGGAAACCAACTACAATGATGTCTTCTTCCTGTTGGAGTACTTCACACACATCTAGGATTTATTTTTCCTAAGCTTTTCCCTATGTTTACATGTTAAGTTCCTAACCCGCACATAGGTAGATCAATGTATTCAGATGTAATAAAGGTCAATATTAATAAGGCCTTTCAATAAAATAGAATAAGGTGGATGTAAGAAGACCTAATAGAAGCTTCCGCTTCTAGAAGGATCTTCCTCTAGATGCTTCTCTTAATAGACATATTTAGTATAAATAAGGGGCGAGGGTATGTGAACCCTAGCTTGGAGATTATTGTAACAGAGCTCTACTCGACTGGAGGTTGCCCCCTCGAAGAGGCCTGTGAACATTGCTTTCTGAATTAAAGTGCTTTTCTATTGCTATTTCGTATATCATTTCTGTGTATTGTGAAGATTATTGCTGGATATTTTACTGTTATTCTGCCATTTCTAGCATTTTATTTCTGTTCTGCATATTTTATATATCTGGTATCTTGCAAGTGGTATCAGAGCACTTTCCTTGGTAGAAATTGTGGGTATTTTTTTTTCCAGGGTAGAGACG
>ML777339.1:725207-743864 GCA_009831015.1 Picea engelmannii | reverse complement strand
AAACCAGACCAGGCATACATGAACGAGTGAGGTCTTGATAAAATACAAACAGTGAGTCGTAGTAAAGGGTGAGCAGGTGGAAGACTTATGCAAGAAGAGTGCAAGGGTCTGTAATAAACATCAGGTCCATCACAGACTGGAGAGGAATGTATTCAAACGCAAAACCCTTTTACATTCAAACACAGAAAACCAGAGAGTACATAAATGTCACGACAGATCCTTTATCATAACACAAATGCAGCGATCCACACGAATCATTCGACTGTGAAAACTCTGGCATGCGATGAAACAAAGATGTAAAAGGAAGAACTGTTTTTTATAAACCAAGAAGTCTCAAACACAGAGGCATAACCAAGGAACCAGAATGTCGCTGAAACTTTACAGTCGGGAGATTAGCTCTACCATCGATAGATACAAAAATGGCAAAAATGCCTACATATACTCAAAACAACAACAACAGCAGAACCAAGAAAATGCATTCAAAGCTTTGCGTCTGCATGGCTTCTGACACTCTACGGCCGCAGTCTTTGACTAATCATGCAACTTGTGGCAGACGCAATAGATCTTCTGACAGTTACATCGGCAGATCGACCCGCCTTTAATTCATTGCAGGACATCCCCATTATGGCGGAGACGATATCTAACCACCCTCAACCGCCTCAGTAACTGCTTCTTGGGATTGAGAACGACCAGGCCAACTCAGCATCTCGGGATAGGGAAGACTTCTCGCGCTGCCACTTGGAACAACTGAATAGCTTGAGGGACGGACATAAGGGCCAGTGCGGAGGACATGGTGTATGGTAGGAGTGATGGCATCGGGGAGCACGTGGAAGGAGTGGCGAGAAGTGAGAGTGATGACAGAGAGGGGTGACAGAGGATGATCCATGGCGGAAGACACCCGGGTAGATGGGGAGAAGACGGGAGAACGAACTCGCCTTCGGGTGAGAGACTGATGTGGAAAGGAACGGGATACGTGGCAGGTAATGAGTGGATGGTGGGAAGAAGGGAGAGCCATGTGGACCAAAGAGGAGAGGTGAATGGATGAAACACGGCAGTAGGGGAAAGGTGGAAGGAAGAATGAAATGATGGGAGGAGGGCCCACACTGGTTAAGCATAGGGCAGCTGAGAGGGGCGGGGCTGCACGGGCTCCGTTGATCTAGGCGCTACAATCGTGGCCGTCGGGAAGCTGCACATGGGATTCTGGACACCCCCCTCCGTTTAAAGGTAGAAAGGCGGGGGGGGTCCAGAATGCTCTTCATCGCCGTTGATCCAGGTGCGCTAATCTGAACCGTCGGAGAGTTGCGCCCGCGATTCCGGACCCCCCCCGCCCCTGCTTAAAGGTAGAAAGGCAAGGGGGCTCTGGAATCCAATGCGCGCCATTGATCTGGGTGGGCGATTCTTGACCGTTCAATATTGATTCTCGTTTAATCACGGGCGCATTCGCACCAAAACTTAGGACAGGTGGTTTTTAACCCATTCTTTTGATGTCTAAACCCCTTAGCAAGAAATATCGCTAACATTTGGCTCCATGGGGGATAGAGTCATCCCTGTGATGCTCTAAGAACTCTTTTGCAGACTTAGTGCCTTTGCTGTTGGGCTATGGAGTCATTTATTAGTCCGGAAAACAAAACAAAAACAAAAACAATATTTACAAACAAAAATGAAACGAGCCGACTGCGGCTCACAGAAAACACTTCTTTAAGAAATGCCCATTAACTCGGCCACTAAAAAATTCATTGCCTTCCAGATCCTGCAACCTGTAAGTGTTGTTAGAAAATGATTCAAGGATCTTGAAAGGCCCAAACCAGAGGGCATCAAATTTACTGTGTTTGCCCTTTTCCTGTTTGGGTGCATCCCACTTGAGCACCAGGTCGCCCTGCTCAAACTCTTTCTTCTTGCTTTTCCTGTCAAAATCCTATTTGATCTTCTGCTGACAGTTGTAAGCTCTGTTCAGGACATGTTCTCTGATCTGCTGCACCTCCACCATCTGATGAATCCTTCTGAGCACATGATTAGGTTCCCCCTCATAGTCTTGGAGGAGATTTTCCATAGGCAAGGCAAGCTGAGTGGGGAAGACAGCCTCAATCCCATAAACAAGATGGAAGGGTGAGAGACCCAGGGATTTCTTTGTTGTCACTCGATCGGCCCAAAATGTGAATTTGAGCTTTGAGTCCCAAGCCCGTTTATTATCCTCTAGTAGCTTTTTGATAAGATTGGTTAAGATTTTATTAGAGGACTCTGCCAGTCCGTTTCCTTGAGGATAGTAGGGAGTGGAGTGAATCAGTGAAATCCCAAATTGGTCACAAAATTTGATCAGAGGCCCAGACCGAAAAGGGGAAGCATTGTTAGTGACAATTTTGCTAGGGCAGCCGAACCTAGATATGATGTTTTCCAGGAAGCTGATGATGACTTTGTGAGAAGTGCTTCTGGTAGGGACAACTTCTATCCATTTAGTGAAGTAGTCAGTTGCTTTCAAAATCCACCGGTGTTGGCCACTTGAGGGAGGATGAATTTCCCCAATAAAGTCTAATCCCCACTGCTGAAAGGGCGCTGAGACTACCACAGGTTTCAATGGCAGGGGTTTGAGCTACTGCTTCTTGAAGAATTTCTGACATTTGATGCAAGCTCTAATCTCCCTGCAGACATCAGGAAATAAGGTCGGCCAGTAGTACCCAGCTCGGAGGATCTTGTGAGCTGTGGTCTTCCAAAAATAATGGCCTCCATAGAGACCACTATGGAAATCATTTATAACCTTCTGGGCCTACTGTGGGTCCAGACACAGTAGTAATATCCCCTGGGGGTCTTTCCAATACAAATCTTGGCCAATAAGACAGTACTTGATAGCTTTGAGCTTTAAAGCTCTTGCCTTGCCTTTTTCCATCCCATCAGGGGGTCTCAACTCCTGCAGGAAGTACAAGATATATTTGTACTAGGGGCATGTTGATAGTGGCACATTGCTTTGGGAACCCCTGTCGGATATCTCGGCTTGCTCATTGATCAAATTAATTTCTAATTCTTTATAATTGGATTCGGCCAGGAGCTTGGCCAAACCCTGCCCCTTTATTAGCTTGGTGGGCTTAATCTCCAGGTCAAATTCTAGGATCTTGGCGATCCATTTGCTTCTTCTTCCGTCTATGTCAGGCTGTGTAAGAATGTCCTTCACAGAAGTTGAAGGGACATATGCAATGACTTTTGAGTGTAAGACATAGACTCTGAAAGCTTTGAGAGCTTTCACCAAGGCATAAGCCTGCTTCTCCATGATCTCGTATCGGAGCTCTGCATCTCTTAGCGCCTTGCTAAAGAAAGCAATGGGCTGCTCTTTCCCTTGATCGTTTTTCTGCAACAGAACTGCTGCTACTGTGTCAAAGGAAGCAAAAGAAAATATCATAAAATCTTTAGAATAATCTGGACTGATCAGCACAGGAGCCTCAGTTAATGCTTTCTTTATTTGGTCGAAAGACCTCCTGGGTTCAGCAGTCCATTTTATTTCATGGCCCTTCCTAAGCATGGCTGTGATATGTTTCACCAATTCAGCAAAATTTGAGACAAACCTCCTCAGGAAATTAATCCTTCCTAGAAATGCTTGGACTTCCTTTTTAGACCTGGGAAGTGACAGGGCTTGGATTGCCTCTACCCTATCAGGATCGATTCTCACTCCCTCTGCTGAGACTATATGGCCTAACAGCTTCCCCTCTTGCATAGCAAACAATGATTTCTTGGGATTCAAGGAAAGGCCAAACCTGCGGCACCTTAGGAAAACACTCTTCAAGTGAGAGTGGTGCTCAATATCAGTCTTGGAGAAGACTGTTATGTCATCTAATAAATTACCAAAAACTTATCTTTTTCCCTGATAAAGGCTATGTCCATGGCTCGCTGAAATGTTGCCCCTGCATTCATCAACCCGAAGGGCATCTTGGCATACATGAATGTCCCCCAAGGAGTGGTGAAGGTTGTCTTTTCTCTGTCTTCAAGCATGACTGATATTTGATTATAGCCAGAAAAGCCATCAATCATGGATATCCTAGATGCACCAGTGACCCTCTGCAATATATGCTCCATGTTCGACAGGGGATAATTGTCCTTCCTTGAGCTCCTGTTCAGGTTCCTGAAATTGACACAGAGTCTGATTTCTCCACTCTTCTTTCTTACTGGGACCAAATTGGCTACCCAGCTAGAGTATCTCAAGGGGACGATGATTTGGGCATCCAGTAACTTTTTCACCTCCCTCTCCATGACAGGTAACAGCGTAGGATTTATCTGTCTCAGCTTTTGCTTGAAAGGTCTAGCCTCCTCTTTTAGTGGGATCTTGTGCTCAATGACTGACGTGTCGTATGTCTTGAGGTCTTCGTAGGTCCACACGAACACATCAGCAAACTCTCTCAGCAAATTAGTATACCCGATCCTTTGTTCTTCAGTCAAACTCCTTGACAACCTGACAAACTTGGGCTCCTCTGATGTGTCTATGTTGCATTCAGTCGTATCAACATCGTCACCTGAAATTTTTCCCTTGATCGCCACATCATTCCCATCGAACAATATTTCTAATGGGATCATTCCTCTTGGTATATGATTGCTCGGTAGCTGAATAATATGATGGTCAACAACTTTGTTCAACAACTCCCCAGGGTGGTGGTCAGGTTCCTCGTCAGGGTCCTCATCTATATGCAATGCAGAGAAGTCATCAATGGACTAGAGGAATTTTTCAATCTCCTGATCATCTTCAAATACCTTCCAATGTTTGACATTGTCTGGTACGGATGGTCTGTATCTTACTTCCACCTCTGATCTGTCATCGGGCAGCGCAGGAGCTTCGAACAAACTAGCTGAGAAATCTTGAAAGTCGGCTGGAGCATTTTCTTCCCTTGGTATGAAAGAGATGTTGAAGGCCAGGAAGAAACTATCATTTAGATCCCATACCTCGTTCCTGTAATTCTTGAGGTGAGGGTGTTTGGTCTGATAGACGTTTTTGACCTGCTGGACAATTAATTCTGCATCCCCGAACACAGCCATCTCTCTGATTCCCATTTCTTTTGGAGCCCTTAACCCTAGAACCAGAGCTTCATACTCTGCCACGTTGTTGGTGACTTCAAATTCCAGCTTGTATGACAGTGATATAGTTTCCCGAGAGGGAGACTTGAATACCACTCTGGCACCTGCACCTATACTAGAAGAGGCTCCATCAAAGAACATCTTCCAAACAGAGGTGGTTGAAGGATACGTCCCCTAATCAGGAATGAGCTGCTTTCTGATCTGTAAGGGGGTCTCAGGTTCATCGGTGACCTGCAACAAGATAGATCCTAAGTCAGTGTCTAGGGCATAGATGGGATGATTAGTGGGGTTTTCTTCATCACTGACTATGTAGGCTAGCTGGGCTTCTCTGTACAATCTCCTATGTTCCCCACCAAAGACCGGGATAGTGGCATACATGAGATCCATCTGTAGAGTCCCTCCAAGTCTCTTAATCCAAGACCTTGATAACAACATGCCAAATTTGGGGGGAACATTAGCTACCACTATATCCATGACCATACTTTTCATGGGTAGCTGAAACAGGGAAACCACCAGGTCCTTAATAACTCCCAAACATTGCACCCTCCTAGAGACAAAGGAATAGAGGTCATGATAGGCTCTGGTGACTTATAATCCTAGTTCCTCCATGACGGCTTTAGGCATGAGGTTGTGGGAGGCCCCTGAATCCATTAAGTAATTATGTAGCACCTTGTCATGTATATTCAGGGAGGTGTAGAAGGGAGGGGATGAATCATCTATGTCTTCTACCATGGGACCTAGGACCACTGCAGGCCTTTCATCTTGGAGGTTTATGCAGTCTATGGAAGGGCCAGAGGCTTCAGATTTCAATAGGTCGGAGAAGCGTTTTTTGAATTCCCCATGCTTGATTAATTCAGTGAGGGGCACATGGATTCTGATCTTTTGTATTTCATGCTCGAAATTAAAGGAAGATGTGAGCTTTGTGATTTCTCTAGCTTCAGGAGCATGATTTTGAATAATAGGGGAGAGAGGTTGGGCCTTCTTACCTTTGTGGATGTCTTCTACCTCGTCAGTAGGCTTATCTTCTCTTGTGGATGACTCAGGAACATCAGGTGCTTCTCTCTTGTCTGATCTCAGGTTATACTTGCCTCGGCCAACGCCAGCTTTATCCCCCTTGCTCAATTCATTCAGTTGACTGCTTAGGAGGGACTCCTCATATGCTGACTTAGTTAGGTGGGGGAAAGGAGGGGTGACTTCTACAGAGTGGATTTTAGGCTCAGGCTCGTCTGCTTCTGCTTCCTCTTCATCAGCCACAAGGTTGTTCTGAAAGGGGGCCTGAATTCTTTGGTCATATCTGTCTCTTTCCTTCTCTTTATGCATAGTTGGAGGAGCAAAATTGTTTGGTCTCCTGAAAACTCCCTTATTTTCGGTGTTCTGAGGGCCTTTATACATATGCCTCCTTTCCACCTTCAATCTCTCCACCTCCTCTTTAAGAAAGTTCATTACTTGGGCCAGCTCATTCACTTGAGGATGGGACAATGATAATCCAGAGATGGTGGGGTCAGACGTCGAGGCTTCTGATTTTCCTTTTCTTCTGTCTGTGTTGGCCTTGTTTCTCAGTCTGTTAGCAACTAACATGTTGGATTCCACTTCTATAGCTTCATCTTGCATCTGAGCTAAAGAGGTGTCTCTCCTTTCTCTTAATACGAGACAGAAATCAGGGTCAAATGCACTAGCATATGAAATTTGAGCAGATGCTTCCGAAGGCTTTATTTCTGCAGGAATCTTGTTATACATCTTATTGAATCTTTTGGAGAAGTCAGAGACTGACTCCCCTTCCTTCTTCTTCAGGGATCCAAACTTAGTCATATAATATATGTAGTCTTTTCTATCCCCCCATTGTCTCAGGAAAACATTATCCAGGGCTTCAATACCAGCAATAGATCCGGGGGCCAGTCCCCTGAACCACTTTCTGACCTCACCATCTAAGCTCTGGACAAAGACTCTCATCTAGACATCTTCATTTTCAATATTGAGGTTGTCTACGTAACTGTAAAAAGCAACCAAGTGCTCTTCTGCAGTTATGTCTCCCTCCCCTATGAACTTGGGCATATACTTCAAGTAGTCTCCAGCAGGGAGAGGGTTCATGGGATGAGGCAGGACCAAAGGAGCATATCTAGCAGTGACTATAGCATCCATTCTGTTCTGTGGGGGATTAGCACTAGCCATAGGGACGTTGAGTGGAGGAGAACTCGGAGGAGAAGGAGTGTGAACAGGTGAGGAAAGAAGAGAGGTCCTCACAGGAGATGACGGGGAAAATAGAGAGAAGTCTAAGGGACTTGAGTGTACAGGTGCTTCTCTCTGTGCAGTAGTAGTAATCAAAGGAGGAGTAGTGAAACCTCCTGATAGGGGAGTGACAAGGATCTCTCCCTCTAACACTAGACCAGGAGGGGAAAAATCAGCAGGAACACTCCCAAAGTTCAGAAAATGGGAAACTTCAGAGGAAGGACGACTAGGAAACTGAGAATCTGAAAATGGAGTTCTCACAGAAGAGGAGGGTGTATTACCCTTTTCATCGATAGAAACTTCTTTTGCAGCTCTTTTTCCCTTTCTGCGCACCGCTTCCAAGTCTGCTTCAGGTGTGGCCAAAGGCAAGTGTGGATTAGACCTCGTGTGTCTACCTCTCGAAGCCACAGTTGATAGAATAGGTTCTCCCCAGCGGAGTCATCACAGTGGATTCGCCAGGTGCACAGTAGCAATATTCAAGTTCTGATATCTGATGCACCTTCAGAAATCAGTTAATCGTTGTCATTTTGCCCAGGGAAAATCTTCAACTTCGTCCCCGGAAACGACACCAGAAATGTTGTCGTTCGGAGGTCACTCCTGGGTTGCTAGCAGGAGCAGAGCCCGAAGCCCATCAGTTTAATGTCACGATTTGTTTTAAAGGGTGATCAAATGGAGGAAAACTCAAAACAGCATGGTATCAACTCGGAAACCAGACCAGGCATGCATGAACGAGTGAGGTCTTGATAAACTCCAAACAGTGAGTTGTAGTAAAGGGTGAGCAGGTGGAAGACTTATGCAAGAAGAGTGCAAGGGTCTGTAATAAACATCAAGTCCATCACAGAATGGAGAGGAATGTATTCAAACGCAAAACCCTTTTACATTCAAACACAAAAAACCAGAGAGTACATAAATGTCACGACAAATCCTTTATCATAACACAGATGCAACGATCCACGCGAATCATTCGACTGTGAACACTCCGGCATGAGATGAAACAAAGATGTAAAAGGAAGAACTGTTTGTTATAAACCAAGAAGTCTCAAACATAGAGGCATAACCAAGGAACTAGAATGTCGCTGAAACTTTACAGTCGGGAGCTTAGCTCTACCATCGATAGATACAAAAATGGAAAAAATGCCTACATATACTCAAAACAACAACAGCAGCGGAACCAAGAAAATGCATTCAAATCTTTGCGTCTGCATGGCTTCTGACACTCTGCAGCCGCAGTCTTTGACTAATCATGCAACTTGTGGCAGACGCGATAGATCTTTTGATAGTTACATCGGCGGATCGACGCGCCTTTAATTCATTGCAGGACGTCCCCATTATGGCGGAGACGATATATAACCACCCTCAACCGCCTCAATAACTTCTTCTTGGGATTGAGAACGGCCAGGCCAACTCATCATCTCGGGATAGGGAAGACTTCTTGCGCTGCCACCTGGAACAACTGAATATCTTGAGGGACAGACATAAGGGCCAGCGCGGAGGACATGGTGTATGGTAGGAGTGATGGCATCGGGGATCACGTGGAAGGAGTGGCGAGAAGTGAGAGTGATGATAGAGAGGGGTGACATAGGATGATCCATGGCGGAAGACACCCGGGTAGATGGGGAGAAGACGGGAGAACAAACTCGCCTTCGGGTGAGAGACTGATGTGGAAAGGAACGGGATGCGTGGCAGGTAATGAGAGGATGGTGGGAAGAAGGGAGAGCCAGGTGGACCAAAGAGGAGAGGTGAATGGATGACACACAGTAGCAGGGGAAAGGCGGAAGGAAGAATGAAATGACGGGAGGAGGGCCCACACTGGTTAAGCACAGGGCAGCTAAGAGGGGCGGGGCTGCACGAGCACCGTTGATATGGGTGCTATGATCGTGGCCGTCGGGAAGCTGCACATGGGATTCCGGACCCACCCCCTCCGTTTAAAGGTAGAAAGGCGGGGGGGGGTCCGGAATGCTCTTCATCGCCATTGATCCGGGCGCGCTAATCTAAACCGTCGGAGAGTTGCGCCCGCAATTCCGGACCCCCCCCCTGCTTAAAGGTAGAAAGGCAAGGGGGGTCTGGAATCCAATGCACGTCGTTGATCTGGGCACACGATTCTTGATCGTTCAATCTTGATTCTCGTTTAATCACGGGCGCATTCACACCAAAACTTAGGACAGGTGGGTTTTAACCCATTCTTTTGATGTCTAAACCCCTTAGCAAGAAATATCGCTAACATGACCCATTCTTTATTTTCACCATAGTGATGTTCAGGGGGGTGTTGGAGTACTTCACACACACCTAGGATTTATTTTTCCTTAGGTTTTCCCTATGTTTATTAGTCAATATCCAGTCTCCTAAAGTTTAGGGAGAATATTCCTCTAGGTGAATATTCTCTTCAGTTTGATTAGTTGAGTGGAGTCTAGATGTTACATTAGGATTATCACCATGAAACATTGGGATCATCAAAAACTAATGCACATTATCATTGGGATCATCATCAGACTAATGCTTTACTCATGATTCCTTGATCTCCTCCTCACTTCACCTTGTTTCATTTAGTTAACTGAAGACTGATATACTAGTTAACTCAGACTAGGTGGCAATTTACTCCCGTAACTACCTAAGAGACTAGACTAGGTGGAAATTTACTCCCGTAACTGCTGGTGTGTGTCCATATCACTCTAGACCACCACTATGGTGCATCAGTTACTCATGTATCCTATAGCTATTGTAAATTATTCACTCTTTAAGTGTGGAATACGGTTAATGAGAATTCTTCCATTCTTTCTCTCTTGCTTCTTCTTTCTCAATTTCTCTCTACAAATGTGTGTGGTATTTTATAGATATATCTATTATGTGAAGTTTCAACACATTTACATGGTATCAGATCCGAAAAAATGCTAAGAAAAAGCTACACCAGATTATTTTTGCAGGTACTGAAGATTGAAGAACATAGAAAAGATGGATTATTCACTGACAATACTTCTCATGCCTCATAACTATTTCGAGTGGAAGCCAAAAATTATGCTTCAACTCAGACACAGAGGCAAATGGAAGTAGATCTTGATTCTACCGATGAGAAAAATGACTTTCTCAATAGACAAGATATGTCCATAGGATGTATCTACATGTCTGTGTCTCCCAAACTTTTCCATCAAGTATATGAAGAATCATAAGAATCAACTCCAAATGAATTATGGACCAGATTGGAGGTTCTATTTGGGAATAAAGAAGATTGTGAAGATTTCATATAGGAGTTTGAACAAATAGAGCCAGAAGAGAAGCCATCAGAAGATCAAACATTTTATTTTGAAGAGTATTCTACACAAGTATTTGCACAAATTTGTATTCCATTAATTGAAGATGATGTCTACTCCATTTCAAATTTGTTTTCTAAATTTCATGTGGAAGATATATGGCATGTGACATAGACACACCTACCTCAACAGGTTTTGCATGACCTCCCAATCTAGGATCATTCTTAATCTCCCCTTTTGAGTCTAGTTGACTCTTTGATTCCCCGCAGGAATCCTCCACACACAAGTGTTTATCCATAGGCCCTTATTAGGAGTTACGCCTGTGTGAATAAGCACTATGCACCAACTCACATCCACGTGTCCAGTTGATGTGACCATACCCTTCACCCGAAAAGTATTTTTGGTTTTTCACAACTTCGTGATCACTGATGCGAGTCCCTCTAACTCGTCAATCCATGAAACCTTGAAAGGCTAATGGGTCCTTTGACTCCTCCCTTGAATTTACTTGATGTGACCCCCCCAACTGCGACCTGGGGCCAAATCCTTTGGCGGTTCAAAATTTCTCTTATCGACAATTCAAAATGCAGCAACACCCTTCACCGGTGGCTGAAATTGTGGTGACTCCTCGTCGTGATCAATGGCTATGAGCTCCTCATGATCTGACAGTCTTGATTCTATTAGGACTTCGTGAATTGGGAGTTCATAACTCTCGACTCTGAGTCACAACATCCTCCATGCCCCAACTTCTGAAATGACGAATTCAAGCATGTGATCAATGACCCTCATTGATCCATATCCAATGACCACTATCCCTCCTGATCTTACGAGTGTTGAAAGACACATAGTATTAGTCTTCCCACTTTTCGACAAGTTTCAATGGCCCACGAAACTTCGGTGATTATCCCTCTAAGAATTTTGACCGTCCGTTCAGACTTCTCAAAGGCTTCTACCCAATTACCTTGGCGTCTTTCCTTCTGATCTTAAGTTCTACGAGGTGAATCCAGACCTTTTTCTTCCTTTGAACACTTCAAAATTTCTAATCCTTATGAATTTGGACTCTTGCTGTAACTCCTAGAACCTAAGGAATCCCTGCATGCACACCTTGCGACATTCACAATAACCCCTAATTATTTCACTCTTCAACTATGTGCACTCCTTTGCAACAATAGTTCTTCAACCTTTCTTCTCGGTTGGAAAATTCTAAGATTTCAACTAGCCAGTGCACACCTTGCATGACTCTTGTGCTACACCTGCACTTCTTCTAGTATGAGAACAATGGTATCCCTCCTAATCTTTTTCTGAGATAAAACTCAGAACCCTGTCAACGCACTATATGCAGACCTTCACTGCACTCCTTGCAGGATTTCTCAGGAAGAGAAACAATTGAAACTCATATTTCTCCTCTCACAGACTTCATACATTCAACATGAAATCAAGAGAATACACACACATAGCATTGAAATAAATGCATAACAGAGAACATAAGAAAAATTGTAAACATACCATTAAAATAGATGTAAACAACAACCACCATAACACCATGAAATGGAATTAAAGAATTTTTATATTAATCTCAGTGCTCATGTACACGGGTTCAATAGCAACAACTATCTACTTATACAATCCTAAAATCTTTGTTCTTCTTTCTCTATGCTCTCTATAGCTCTACTGCTACAAATGAGAATTACTGATTTTAATACAATGGCTACAAGGGAGCTTTATAGATTTTTCCCTCTTTCATCTCTAGCTATCTAATCAAAATTAAAACTACCTACTTTACATTCATTACAATTAAATTCCTCCATATCCGACAGATGAGAGAAATGCTCAAGATCTGTTTACAATCTCCAAAACATAAGTGCAAACACATCCTTTTAGATATTTTATTAATGCTTTATCCTTCAAAATTCAAAATGTTCTCAAAACATGCGTTGGTGTGATTCCAACTATCCTTCACCTTTGCACTTGATTTGTTGGCTCACTTATGATGCTCCTACATCATACTCCCTTGGCTGAAAAATTCATGAACTCCTGCACCGTTTGCCCATGTCTTTGGATATCTTCTTTTCCTTCCCAACTTGCATCCTCAATTGGGTGTCCTTTCCATTTGAACAAATATTCAAAGTATGTCTTCCTTTGGTTCTTCTTCCCAACTCTCTACTCAATTATCTTTTCCATCTGTGGATTTTCAACTACATGCAACTGTTTGACCCACTGAACTTTTTTCTGATCCTCCTCTATTCCATCGGCTTTGTAAGGATACAAATCTGCTACGTTGAATATGGGTGAGATGCCCACATCATTTTGAAATTATATCTCATAAGCATTGGCCTCAAACTTTCTTATGATCTTACACGGCCCTATCTTATTCATCTTCAGCTTATTATATGTTCCCCTTGGGAACCTTTATTTTCTGAGATGCACCAGAACCAAATCACCTACTTCAAACTGAATTTCTCTCCTGTGTTGATCTGCTCTGTGCTTATATTCCTGGTTGGAATTCTTTAGACGCTATCTGATTTTACTGTGGAGCTCTTGCATCTCTGCTGCAAAATCCTCTACACTAGCACTCCTTAACTCGCTCTGCCCTAAATCTCTCAATTCAGATATTCCACTCGGCTGCATTCCATACATAATCTGAAATGGGCTCTGTCTTATGCTTCTGTTAGGTGAATCATTATATGAAAATTTTGCTTGTGGAAGAATCTGATCCCACTGACTGCGATGTTCAACTACTAAACTTCTCAATAAATCTCCCAGACTTTGGTTCACTACCTCGGTATGTCCATCCATCTGAGGGTGATATGATGAGCTAAAAGACAATTCTGTCCTCGGCTTCTTCCATAGTGTTCTCCAAAAATGACCAAAAAATTTGGTATCCCTATCTGAAACAATACTCCTGGGTAAGCCGTGAACTCTAACAACTTCTTTGAAAAACAAATTTGCAATGTGAGTTGCATCACTAGTTTTTTGACATGGTATGAAATGTGCCATTTTTGAAAATCTATAGACTACCACAAATATGGAATCACAACCCCTCTATTTCCTTAGCAGTCCTAACACAAAATCCATGCTTACCACATCCCACGGCCTCTCTGGTCCTTGCAATGATTGATACAATCCTGTATTTTGTCTTTTCCCCTTTCCGTGCTGGTAAATTTTGCATCTGTTCACAAATTTCTTGACATCTGTCCTCATCCCTAGCCAATAATATAAGTTTTTCAGCTGCGCAAACGTTTTGTCATGGCCGAAATGTCCAACCAATCCCCCACTATGTTTTTCCTTCAATATGTTTTCTCTCATAGAGCATTTCGATATACACAACTGATTTCCCCTGAATAACAAACCATCCTGAATCATATATTCAGTCCATTGGCTTCTATCTCTGAGAACTGGATTCTCACATGCTTCATAAGCTTCTTTAAAATATGAATCATCCTTGTACATATCCTTAAGGTTATCAAAACCTAAGGTCTTCACTCTGAACTCCTGTAGAACAAAACATTTCCTGCTTAATGCATTGGCAACCTTGTTAGTAGTTCCAGAAATGTGCTTTATAACAAAAGTAAAATTTTGCATATATTCAACACATTTTGCATGTTTTTGGTTCAGTTTTTCCTGTCGAGTTATGAATTGTAAAGCATGGTTGTCGCTATACAAGACAAACTCTTTTAGAATTAAGTAATGCCTCCATTTCTTTAATGCATGTATGATTGCATAACATTCTTTATCATACATGGAATATTTCACTTTGGCATCATTCAAATTCTCACTGAAATATGAAATCAGTCTATTGTCTTGACTCAAGACTGCTCCAATCACAAATCCACTTGCATCACATCTGACTTGGAATGTCTTACTTAAATTTCGCAGAACCAAAATTGGTTGTCCAGTTACCTTATCTTTCAGCCAATTGACACTTTTCTCTGCTTCCTCTGTTCAATGAAAAGATTTATGTCTTTTCTTGACTATGTCCATCATTGGTGCACATATCCCACTCAAATTTCTGATGAAATTTCGGTAAACAATAGCTAATCCATGGAAGCTTTGAAATTCAAAGATACTCTTTGGTGATGGCCAATCTCTGATTTCTTTTACCTTCTCAGGATCCATTTTCAACTCATTCAAAGAGATTACGAACCCCAAATAAATGAGTCCTTTCTTCATGAAATATGACTTCTTCAAATTTATTAACAACTTCTCTTGTTGCAACCTCCTCATCACTAGAGTTAAGTGTCTCAAATGTTCTTCCTCATTTTTACTGAAGATCAGTATATCATCAAGATACACAATCACAAACTTTCCAATGAAATCCTTCAAGACTTCGTTCATTAACCTCATAAAAGTACTTGGTTCATTTGTCAAACCAAATGGAATGACAAGCCATTCATACAGTCCTTCATTCATTTTGAATGCTTTCTTCCATTCATCACCTTCTCTCATTCGAATCTGATGATATCTGCTTTTCAAATCAATTTTTGAAAAATACTTTTCTCCACTCAAGCAATCCATCAAGTCATCCATCCTCAGTAAAGGAAATCTATACCTGAAGGTGATTTTGTTTATAGCTCTGGAGTCAGTACACATTCTCCAACCACCATCCTTCTTTGGACTTAGCACTGTAGGTACAACGCATGGACTCAAGCTTTCTCTAACCAACCCTTTGTCCATCAAATCCTAGTATTTCTTCTTAACCTCCTCATTCTCCTGTGGCATCAATCTGTATGCGGCTTTGTTTGGAAAACACTCTCCAGTTATAAGATCAAAATGATGGCTTATACTTCTTATAGGTGGCAACGAACAGGGTAAATCATTGACCATGATATTAGCAAAATTCTTTAGCAGTTCCTGAATTTCCTCCAATAGATCATCTATCCTGGTACTTGCCAAAATGACTCTTGGTTTTCTCACTACAACAAACTGCATGTCTTCTTCCTTCTTGACTTCATCAAGAAGTTCCTTCCCACTCATGAGAAGTATAGTATTTCTTGTCTCTGTCTTCACCTTTTTATCTTCAATTGGTAGCAACATATGTGTTCTACCATTCTTCTCCAAGGTTTATGTGTTCTTTCTCCCATCATGAACAACATTTCTATCATATTTCCATGGTCTACCCAACAAAATATGATACACATCCATGGGAATAACATCGCACAAGATTTCATCTCTGTAACCCCCTATTTTAAATTCAACTAAACATTGTTTAGTGATTGTTACCCGATGTCATTTTTGTAACCATGAGACTCTGTATGGGCTCGGATGTGCAACTGTCTCCAACTCCAGTTTTTCCACCATTTTTGTGGATACTAAATTATTTGTACTTCTACTGTCCACTATTACCTTGCATACCCTATCCTTGGTCTTACAAGCAGTTCTAAGAAAACTATTTCTTTGGACTAGATTCTCTATCTTCTTCTCTGGCTTTAAGAGAATTTTCCTCATCATTAAGGATCTTCCACCTTCTGCATCTTTTGCCTCAACATTTCACCTTTGCACTTTTGAAATGTGAGCTTTGCCTCCTCCATCTCTTTTTCTGTCAGGACATTCATAAGACTTATGTCCGATCTTTCCACAAACAAAACATTTTATCTCGCCATCTATGCCTCTTCCTCTTCCTCTGGATCACAGAAAAGTATTTCTGTCAGCATATTGTCTTCCCTGTGAACTTCCTCGTCTTTCTAGGTGAGTATGAGATTTATTTTCTTCATCCTTAGGATTTTGTACCCTGTCCTGGGCAATTTCTTTGCCTCTTCTCTGACTTCTACCTCTGCCTCTTTGACTTTCTTTCGGGCTAATTTTTCTTTAGCCTTCAGAGCAATCTGATAAACATCTTCCACATTTCTAATCTTCATCATGCTCATCGCATCTTGAATGTCATATCTCATACCATTCATGTATCTAGCGACCTTTTCATCATCACTCTCACGATCACCTGCTCTAATGTTTATCCTGTAGAACTCCTCAGTGTATTATTTCATTGTCATCCCTTTCTGTCTCAAATTTTTCATTCTTCGAAACAGATTAATCTGGTAGTCCCTGGGTATAAATTTGGATTTCATCTTTGCAACCATTCTATACTAGATTTTGATTCTTTGTTTGCCTTTGCAATGCCTGTCATCTTGTAGTTCATCCCAACACAGTGTTGCATGCCCTTTAAGTCTAGTGACGACATGTTTGAATTTGTTATCCTCCTCAACATCCTCATAGTTGAAGTATTTGTCTACAGCTCTTCAACTTCTAAGTTGCCTTCATACATCGGAATGTCCATCTTTTCCCTGGCACCTATTCTTGCAAAAACTCTGAATAGACGTTCTTCTGCAGCATCTTTGACTGCAACTTCTTCTCCAACTCTGGCCTCATTTTCTCTTTAGGCTTCACTGACATATCCAACATCAACTGTCTTTCTTTGTGATGTCTCTATAGAATCTAATCGAGCATAAAGTTATCTCATTTCCCTTTCCACAACTAGATCAGACATTGGTCTATCTTGATGTCTTCTGGGTGGCATTGTTTTAAATCCGTTTACACCAAATTCAAATCACAACTTTCCTTTTGTCTCCTCTCTCCTACATAAATAAATATTGTAGGCTCTGATACCACCTGACATAGAGATGCCTACCTCAGCAGGTTTTGCACGACCTCCCGGTATAGGATCATTCTTAATCTCCCCTTTTGATTCTGGTTGACTCTTTGATTCCCTGCAGGAATCCTCCACACAAAAGTGTTTATCCACAGGTCCTTCTTAGGAGTTACACCTTTGTGAACAAGCACTATGTGCCAAATCACATCCACGTGACTAGCTGATGTGACCACACCCTTCACCTGCAAATTATTTTCGATTTTTCGCGGCTTCGCAATCACTGATGTGAGTCCCTATGACTCGTCAATCCTCAAAACCCTAAAAGGATAACGGGTCCTTTGAATCATCCCTTGAATTTACTTGATGTGACCCACCCGATTGCAACCTGGGGCTAATTTCTTTGGTAGTTCAGAATTTCACTTATCGGCAATTCAAAATGCAGCAACACCCTTCACCGGTGGCCGAAATTGTGGTGACTCCTCATCACGATCAACGTCTCTGAGCTCCTCATGATATGATGGTCCTAATTCTATCGGGACTTAGTGAATCGGGAGTTCTCAAATCTCGACTCCGAGTCACAACATCCTCCATGCCCTAACTTCCAAAACGATGAATTCAAGCATGCGATCAATGACCCTCATTGATCCAGATCCAATAAAAACTATTCCTCCTGAGCTTATGAGTGTTTAAAGACACTCAGTCTTAATCTTCCCGCTGGTCTACAAGTTCCAACAACCCACAAAATTTTGGTGATTCTCCCACTAAGAATTTTGACCGTCCATTCAGACTTCTCAAAGGCTTCTGCCCAATTACCTTGGCGTCTTTCCTTCTAATCTTAAGTTCTGTGAGGTGACTCCAGACCTCGTTATTCCTTTGAACACTTCAAAGGTTCTAACCCTTCTAAATTTGGACTCTCCTTGTAATTCCTGGACCCTAAGGAATCCCTGCACGCACACCTTGCGACATTCACAATAACCCCTGGTTATTTCACTCTTCAACTCTGTGCACTCCTTTGCAACAATAGTTCTTCAACCTTTCTCCTCAGTTGGAAAAGCCTAATATTTCAAATCATCGGTGTTATCACTGAAATTTCGTCTGCACATGGTGACAAGAACTCAACATCGTCAAACAGTAATGAAGTCATTCATGGCACTGAATTAATTTCACAGCATTGCAAAAAGGTCAAAAACTATACAAAGTAACCAAAAATTGAAGAGCGCTTTGCAGAATTGGGGTGCACGTGCACATGCGCGGAACATGAACGTACCATGCGCGCATACGCGCACAATGCGCGACTGTTGGCGCAAAAACCCACGCACATGCTAAACGACGCATTTATTGAATTGGTCGACCTCCCAAGTACTTATGGATCAGCTCCCAAGCTGATTTGACTCCCAAATTTGAGTTGAATCTACATGGTAGGCTGGTCAAAGACCTAATGAAGCCCTAAAGAGCCTCTATTCACACCACAAAGGAGTTACATAATCACCCAATGCTATGCTATAAAAAGCCATGAAGAAACATCATTTTCTCAAGGAATTTCATGTAATGTTATGC
>ML777339.1:705437-724971 GCA_009831015.1 Picea engelmannii | reverse complement strand
AAGTTTGTGAGGACACAAGAGCCTTCCTATGGAGGAAGAAGGGACTCATAGTCCAATTTCTTCATTGTGCTTTGATTTCATCAATTGATCAGCCTAAAAACATTGGTGATATTGGTCTTTTTGTGTTTGTTATTTCTTTATCCATATGCTCATATTTTTAGTTTGTTTTAATTTAATTCTTGCTTATAGTTTTGTTTTGTTTTCTCTAACTCTTTCCTCTACAGCTGTCATGCTCAGCAACACCCAACTGGGCATGTAAGCACCCTCTTATTTGCTCACAAGGTGACGAATTGGGTGAAAACAGATTGGCGACCATACTGGGGATTGGGTATCAATTCCTTCCTCATTTGGGTTTATTTTTCTTTCCTTTTGCTTTCATTAACTTGCAGGTGCACAAACCGGCCTCTGCCGACCTGCTAACCAGTCAATTCAAGGGAGAATTGAGAGAAATCCATCCGGATTTCCTCTCTCGGTCGTTTTCCACAGGCGCGTGGGTATTTCACCCCACAGACATGCATCGGGCATGCATGCGCCTTTACCGCAGTCTGTCTCTATGCACATGCGCTTTTTCTCTTGATTCTGTATGCACATCAGCGCTCTGTGTGCGCCTGTCTACACTAGGGGCCGCGCATTTTGCACAAAATTTTACATTGTAAGTTAATTGGGATGTGGGGAAGGCCATGGGCCCTCTTAAAATGATGTTATGAATGCTCTAAATATTGCACCACACTTAGTCCCCTCAACTTATAAAGGGGTTAGTCTAACATAGGCACTTAGGAGGATAAAAAAAATCATTTTCCCTTCTTTTCTTTTTTGCCACATGGATGGCTTGTTGTGACTAATAATCTAAGGTGGACATCAATTTTAATCACATATAAACTTACATCAGGACTTGAAATTGAAGTAACAATCCTTGAGTATGCTCTTCTCTTGCGCCTTCAAGCGATCTTGAGAATCAGAAAGAGATTGTGGAAAACAATCTCATCTCCCTTAACAAAAGTTTTAAAATCTTTAGGAGAGGACAACGACCCTTTTCGGGACCCCTCTTAGCTTCATTTTTCAAACACATTCTTGTAATGGGCCCATACATGCCCACATGCGACAATTATAGAGTTGTGGTTGAAATTTCTCTTTCTTAGATCAAAACACTAGGAGAGTTTAAAGGTTTGTAACGGGCCCATACATGCCCACATGTTCAATCTAGGATAGTTTCATGCTTTTTCTAGATTACATCATCATAGGGAGATAAAGGATAGTAGAAGAAGAAAAACATTTATTTCAGGGTTTTTAGGCAAGTGTTGGAATTAGCATGTTCTTGATTGCTTTTTTTCATTTTCGTGCTCTGATTCCGTTTGCGATCTGCGCTTTAAGCCAGAGTTTTCTTTCCATTCTCTTGGTTTTGATCTTGTCATCATTTTTCCTTGTTGTGTGATTTTACAACGAAATAAAAAAATTGTCGAGTCTACTTTAAACCCTTTTCAGACTCTCTAAATATGAAAAGATTGTCGAGTGATCTTTCTTTCTTTCACACTCGTTAAAAGGTCAGAAAGAGCGTCTTTCGAGCGATAGTTTAACCCTTTTTCGGTCTCGTTGGACTACTGTACAAAAAAGGCACTGAGAGAGTTCCCTTTTAAGTGTTTTTCCAAACTCTATAATCCCGAAAAGCCTTCGAGTTTTCTGTCTTTGGACTCGTTAAATCACACATCGACAGACCCATATGGGAACGAACCCTTACTTCTTCCGGTTCATTAAAGAAACGAAGAGGAACTTACCAAAGGTGAGTTATATCGAGCATGTGTTATCCTCCTCGAGCTCATTAAATAAAAAAGAGGTACTCATCTATCTGGATGGGGGAAAAATTGAAAGGAGCAAGCCAAGCAGTCTCTTGAGAACACCATTCATCACTTCTTAGAGTCTCCCTTGAACACGGCACTTTGTCACTTTGCACATATCATAATCCGTTGAACCTCTGCACTGAGCCAATCCTTTGAGTTTCCTTTCACTCCTTTGAGTCACCCGACACAAGTCACGGTACCCACTACATAGTTTTGGTCCATGTCATGTTTCATTGTTGTGCCTCAGTGTTCAAGGGAAGTATTCGCCTCAAGAGTCAACCGTCCCAAATATCTTGTCTCACAACCCATGTCAGTCCATGTTCTTTTGATATACCAATTACACCTCTATGTCTGTTTCATGTCATTGATGGGGGATACATCAAGGTCCTCCCTCGATGAGTCTATTCCTGTCGACTTCAACACATTATCTAGGAATTAGGCTTAGAAATCATTTAGTACTTTGGGACCTGCATGCCTCAATGGCAGGCCTCCTCACATTCGACAGTGGGTTTACATCATTGACCTATGATCGAATGATTCCACGAATGTTCGACTTTAGCTCATCTATTCACATTCGGTGGAATGTACTAAGGTACCTTGGGAATCATTGACATTAATGGTGATATCTCTCGGACTTGTTAACGGTTTACCTCATCGACCGGTAATCAAGTGGTTTTTGCCATGTTCGACGCCAATACATCTATTCACATGGTTAGATTCGTGCCATATTGGGATTGGTATGAAGACCTTGGGTTGAGTAAGTCACTTTGATATATGTTTCTCCCAGGTTGCGAAGGAGCTCTGGACTAAAAACACATACATTGTCACATAGATCCACTTTGTATTGGTCGTGGCTATGTCTTGTCATCTCGTAGATCCACCGTGTATTCCTTGTGGCTACGATCAGTTTGAGTCATCAAAGTATAGATCCACATTGTATCTTCAGTGGCTATACACTTTTATCAATACAATTATGGATCTGCAGTGTATACTATGGCAGCCATGTCTCAAATCTTGATCATCCAAGCATAGGTATGCCTGCCTTGGGTTTTGAAACATGTCATGATATTTGTTGGATGTTTGTGTGCATCTTTCATCAGGTTCTCCGAGTTTATACCCTTGCTTGAACATCTACAAAGCATTTCAGTCATCAGTTTGCATCTTCTGACTTCATACTTTGGGGGGCATTCTGTTACACGTCGAAATTGCTCAGATGGATAAGTGTCACATTGTCTCTATCAACTGTCGTAAGTGTCGCATCTTCCCTTCAGCTTTCGCAAGTGTCGCAAGTTGATCACTAGTGTCGCAAACAATGTTCAGACATGGTACCGTGATAACGACACTAAGGAGGCACTTATGACATATCACATGACTGATTTGAAGGAAGAGAACTGGTTACTGGGATCAAATGAATCTTGACACCTGAAAGGAGCCCTGAAACAGAGGTTTGGAGAGGGAACGCTCCCTTAATTCAGCTGCAGAAGCGTTGGTGCTCCCCTATAATGTCTTAGGGAGCGTTATAATGCTCCCCAGACCCTTTTGGAGGAGCACTGCTCATCTTAAGAGCGCTGGCACTTCCCCAATGCTTGCCAAGGAGCGCTACAACGCTCTGAGACCCCTTCTGAAGGAGCACTCCCTAATTTGGGTCAGTTGTTAGCCCATTGAGAAGAATAAGGGGAGGAACATTCGAGATTAGGAGGCTGTTGTGCTCGAATTCTTGTTCTCATCAACAGATCCCTGATCTATGGAGAAGGTTCCCAATTGGTTCTAAACATAACTCAAGAGGTTAGGATCCTCCCAACCTATATAAGCAGGCTCTATGATGGTGGAAAGGGAGAAGAATTGAATATGTGAAACTTATGATCTTCGAGGAAACTTACAGTCGGCCGAAGGAGAGTGATCAGTGAAGTTGTTGTTATCCAGGTTGTGGATCTTTCAGGCAAGGGTTAGACGAAGAGGACTTGACGAAGTTGTTGCATTCGCATCTACGATTGTAAGTACTGTTGTCTTTATTCTCATTAATATGACACGCTTGGCCTGTTTTCAAGCTAATATCAATAGAGTAGGAAGTAGTCGTATCTTGTTTTGCCCGCAGGACTCAGCGAGAAGCAAAGGATTGGAGCGCAACTCAGAGCGTGCAGGGACAAACATCGATAACATGTACTTCTATCATCCTTCCTCCTCATGTGTTAGTTTAGATAGATTTGAAAGAAATTCAGTGTCCATGATAAGCATTTTTCTGTCTAGGGTTAAGGTCAAGCTCTAGAGGTCGATCTACTTGTCTGCAGGAAGATTTTCCTACAACACCTGGTGTAGTCCGTAGAGGGGTTTTCCCACTATAGTAGAATTGGTGACCATACTCGAGAAGCCTCTAGGGTCCTTAGGGATATTTCTTTTTGGGTGCTTTGAATTAGTTTATTTACTGTTTACTAAGTTTTTGTAAGCTTTTGTGTCTTTAAGGGATGCTGGAATTCCATACCAGTACTCCCTGCCTGTGCTGGATTGTTGGTTTTCATTTTTTTGAGAAGTTACAGAGGTGTAAGTGGCATGTAGTGGGCCTGAATGCATGCATACACGCCCTTCCTTTGGACAACCCGCGTACATATGATGGCTGTTGAAGTGTCAGTAGCGTGCCTATGTTGATAATTTGTTTCTTTTAAGGAGAGGCAGCCATCCTCTTCTCTATCAGAAGTCACACTTCTCAGGGGTTTTCTTGATCTAGTCTTGGTCTCTTTTATAGAAGTCTGTAGCCTAGGTTTGACTTCAGCATAGCTAATTCTTATCAAAAGGTTTCTTGTGTTTTCTTTGATAGGGTTTTTAGACAAGTTTGTGAGTCTTCTTTGATCTGCCTGTTTGGTACTATCAGTGACTCCCTGTGATCTGCTTTTGGGCCTAAATTCATTTCTTGGTCTTGACTTGTCATCATTTTTCCCTTTTTTTCTTTAGAAGAAAAGAAAAGAATTCATTTTCAAATTTCTTGTTTTGAAGCATAAAACAATAAAAAAAATCTTTCATTCCTTTGTTTCGTAAAGTAGTATAGGCTAGTTGTTTCATTTACCAAGGAAAAAGAAAGTTTTCTTAAGTTCTTTACTTGAATGCTTAGGACATTAAGTAGCTTGTAGTCAAGCAAAATCTTGTTTTAAGTTTTTCTTTTCAAAGATCTGAGAAAAGTAGTTATGAAAAGTTTGGTTAAAGAGTTTAAATTGGCAAAGATTTATTTGTGAAGAAAGAAGTAGTTTGTTTTCAGTTTCATCTTATGATCTTCTCTTTCATCTCTTAAAGAACATCACTAGTTTCATTTTCATTCCTTTTGAATTAATACAACCACTAAAATTAACACTTAATTAAAAGCTATTAGAATTTTTGTTTGAAGGGTCCATCAATTTAGTCTAGGCTAGAGCCTTGATTTAGGATTGGAGAGGAAAATCTTCAAGGCTACAAAAAAAACATAAGAGTATGAGCTAGGGAGTGCTTGAAAGTCCAGTAACTGTGAAATTTATCCATGACACCCCTCTAACACAGGGGATAAACATGAGGTTGCGTGCAGAAAGGTAGCGAAGATAACCCCTCCAAAGCCGGACCAAGCGTAGTGGGGAACACATATAGAGGGCCTATCTTGGGATTCCGTTGAACGCATTTTCCATGGAGATTCATGGCTCTTGAATCCATTCGAGGCCCTCAGTCATCTTCTGGAAGACTTTCTTTTGATACCCTTGATAGGTTTCAGGCTTGATACCCTGCTCATTGCGGTCCACCCGACTGTCAACTGTACCCGCCTGGTGACTATTCGTGCACTGGCAACCTAGTTGCCTTTATCTTAGTGACTTACAGAAGTGACTATGGGGGTATACCATGGTACCTAGGGTAGACATCGGTCCACGCTTTGGAAAGTATACTTGGAGGGTTCTTCCGTATTCGAGTTTCACTTACACCAGTAAGTTTCTCTAGTGTTGGTTGTTGTAATTGTTCTTCCAACTAGATAGTAATATGTTTGTCTTATCTCATAGGATATTTTTCTAGTGTGTGCTAGTTTTTTTTAACAATTATAGAAATCCCTAGTGTGTCATTGATATTCTCACAAAGTGGAGGATCAAGAGATCCACTGGTCATGAAGTATTTTGGGCCTGTTGTCGGTTGATATCGAGCCACCTGCGCCACCTCTAAGGTGAAAAATATACCAGCAAGGGTCTTTTGAGGCGACCGGGTTACAGGAAACTATGCCTAACTCATTTCCAAGAGGAGAACATTTGATTCTGGAGGAACCAACCATTTCTAACCTCGGAGTGGAAGCTCTTGGTATGTATAACCCTCCAATCATTGATCTATCAGTGCCCATTGTTGTACAGGTTCAACCTTATGAGTGTTAGGTAGTGTCACAAGAAGTGATGGAAACAATTGCTGCTACTTCTTCAGGGAATACTCATATTCCCTCTATGGCTGTCACTTAAGGGGTGTTCCACCTCCTAACCAACCGTCATTAGTCCGGACCACTATGGTATCAACTACCTCTACCTCGAGAAATGGTCTGATTCCATCTATGCCAACAATCACTACTTTGTTCACCCAGAGTGTGAAAGGCCCTCTGTTCTCATATAGGATGCTTGGATTTGGTATAAGCACTATCCTTTCCTACTCCACTCTACAAACTTTAGGTCTAGGGTCAGGGAGCTCTAATGCTCCTTTGCTAATGATCCTCTGCAAGGATCCATGGGGGGCACTTCATCTCCCTATAAGGCTTTCCCTTATGGAGGGGTTCATATACCTCCTTCATGCCCTTCGCTCAGCGGTTCTCACCAGCACTCCATTGGGCCGAACGTAAACTATAGTTCATTTGGATCAAGTAGTCAAGGAATTCCTTATTATAGTATGCCAATAGGTTTGACACCATTCTCTTTGTTCGACGCATTTGGTAACAACGCACTCTCGTCAGCTGTTGTCTCGATCGGGGGCAACCCCGGTTATGGACAACAAAATCATGTGCAGGGTATTATTCCTGCACAGAGGGCAAACTTAGGAATTCCTTCCTCACAAGGAACTTGGAATCCATGGAAAGGGTCAATTACCTTGTTAAGGATGTTGACCAGGGGAAACCCCTTCCATAGCCAATGGAACCCCAGGCAAGGCTCAACACCTATGCTTATCGGATCGACAGGGGGCAACCCTTCCAAAAATCATTGGAATGCAACGCAAGCCTAGCCCTTTAAGTCCTATTACGGGAGTCAGATGATGACATCTCAACAAGTGCAGAATCCTTATGTTGGTCACAACCATGGTTATTACCAGAACCCTGGTCAACAACCTAACTTTTCCTAACAACATGGTGCCAGCCAAAATCCAGGCTCCTTTTTCCCTGGTTATAATCAACAACCCAAATTACCATCTCTGACAACCCTGCACTTGCTAGACTTGACAAGTTTATTAAAAATTCCCATTTGTCACGATCCGTGTTGGCCTCCGATGCTGACCAAGTTTCCTTTGGACATTCCAAAGTTTTAAGCTAAGCCTAATGAAGATCCAGGCGATCATGTGACTACCTTCCATTTATGGTGCTCGTCCAACTCTTTGACAGACGACTCCATCCAATTTCATTTGTTTCAATGCATTCTCATCGGGATTGCTATGAAATGGTACATCGAGCTTGACAGCTCAATATACTCTTCCTTCGGTGAATTGGCAATGGCTTTCTTAAACCATTTCCAATTACCTATGAGATACGACACTGGCACCGAATTGCTGGCCAACTTTGAGCATACAAAAGTGGATCATATCTCAGATCAGATCTGAGAATGGAGATGTCGTAAGAGTTTAATAAAAGTACCATTCCCACCAGCATTCCTACTTGAGTGGTTCCTTAAGTCTTTGGTACCCTAGTTATCTAAAGACATCGCAATCTCAGGAGTATTTTAAGAAGAAGAAGCGATAATGAGAGCTCAACAAGTGCAGATGATTTACTCTCAGTCTGGTTTACTTTATGAATTTTTTCCAAATGCACCACGGTGGATACTTGACAAGACCAGACAAATATCTATACCACATGTCGATGGTATTGTAGGTTTAGCACAAGCGAAGCCCGTTGATCATCTGTCGAATCAATTGCAACAATTGTCAATACAACAGACAATGTCAAACCAAACCACTGGTTTGGCTTCTCCCCCTACTCAAACGTTGGATGTACATAGTGTTCAATTGACAAACTCGAAGGCCACCCAACAGCCTGATGGAAAGAAGAAACAACAAAAGAAGGGTAAGGGGGATAAGAAACCTACCAATAATTCTAGTGAGGGACACACAAAAAAGAAGAAGTCGAAGTATTCATGTAATCTTTGCACGAAAGACCATCCGACTCACCAGTGCCCTCAACTTGCAGAGGCCCAAAAGTTATTTGCACAATAGCAACCTACCATGTTAACGAATCCATTTTCACATGGGAAGAATTTAGCTCAAGATTCTTCAAGCACAGAAGGGGTTGGTCAAGGATCCCTTCCATCTGCGAGTAATCCTTTGTCTACGAATGTGTACATGATGAAAGGTAGCATTGACATAATGACTAGGAAAGGTGATTACAGAATGCCAAACACCTCTAAGAAGGGTAAAGAAGATGAAAACCCATCTCTTCCTGTCTAGATTGAGAAGACATTGAGTGAAACAATGACATGCATCGCCACCCATAACTACTCTGTGGTGGAGGATTTGTCACAAACCCCTTATGCAATGTCATCTTTGGAGGTCCTCTGGAGCTTCCCTTCCTAGAGAAAGGCTCTATTAGATACCTTAGGATCTGCTGAGACTTGTAATATAGGAATGATCATGCTTTATAAGACCGACTTAAAACCTCGTCTTCCTTACCATGTAGCGTTTCATATAGTAGTGGCATACACCATGAAAACTTTTACTTGAAATATTTTCCATATGGTGGTTGATGAGGAAGCCTCGACATGCATGATGTCTTTGGCGTGTTGGAATTCCATTGGCCAACCTGTTTTGTCTCTGTCACCTACTCTCCTTACAGCTTTCGATGGTCATTTGTTCTAACCACATGGAATCATCTCCTCTTTTCCCGTGCAGTTAGGGGGGAATACTGTGTGCGTCGAGGTTGAAGTGGTTGATTTGTATCTCGACTACAATATCTTGTTAGCAAGGAGTTGTACCTATGCTATGCAAGCAGTGGTCGCAACAGTTTTTTGGGTCTTGTTGTTTCCACATGAGGGTCAGATCATGTCCATTGATTAGTTATCCTTCTCCCGTCCTGAACCTTCATCGGGGGTATCCACAGTCCTGATGATTGATAACCCTCAACCTAGCATCATAAATGTAGGGGTTGGTTTGTGCCCACCTTTGATGGGTACTTTCGATTACCCACCTTCGACCAATAATGTCCATTAGATATCGGTTGTCCCTGACCAGCCTAGGGCTGAAATATTTCAAATCTTGTCGTTTCATATGAATTACTTTAACGATCCATGGAAACTTCCTTCCCCATTATCCATGATGGAAGGGACAACACACCATGCCATGGCCATGCCTTTGTCTGCAGCAAAAATTCCATACTTTGTAGTCCAACAAGCTTCCGTCGACACTGATCCGACTCCCGCACAGTAGTTAGATCCGGTTCTTGAGCCTATTTGGGATCAAGGTTATCTTGCTGATACTCATTATTTAGACTTACTCTTTCCCTCATATGAGGCGATTATTGAGACAATGACTAGTCTAGACATGCCCTAGGATGATCTCCATCACAGATATTATTTTCTCCCAGAGTTAAGAAGAATTGAAGCAGGAGAATTCACTCTGACTATGACTAGAGATAAGGCTTTTCCTATCAATCCTTTGGCTACTTAAGTTGTTTACGCTGAAGGAAATATGGAAACCATCGCTATAATTATACCTATTGGTATATCTAGAATTATTGGTGTCGTGGAGAATATCTTCATCAAAGCAGATTTCTCCCTTGAGGAGATCCGAATCTACACAGATTTATTTAAAGAATTTCGCGACGTGTTCTCCTAGTCTTACGAGGAAATGCCAGACATAGATCCGAGAATCATTGAACATGAAATCCCAACATATGTTGATGCCAAGTGTTGTCCCTTGACCATGGTTTGTGAGATCCTTGGTCAATTTGACCTATTTTGGGACTTTGACAGCCTGTCGAAGACAGAGCGCAAGAAGAAGAAGAGATCTCGGAATCTCGGCCCCTTTTTGGGTCCTTTTTGGGATTTGGAAATATGTAATGGGAATGGGATGTCAGCCCATGGGTTTACCCATGTTTAGGCCTATTTTGTATGTATAAATAGAAGGCTAGGAAATGTAAGAAGTAGTGGAATAGTGCACAAGAATTGTGCAAGATTGGCTAAGTGCTAAGAATGGGATTTGTGTGATCAAGAAGTGTAAGGCTTTGTGCATACTATTTGAGACTTCCAGATCCAAGTGAAATTTATTGTAAGAGACCGCGGAGGGATTTGTGTTGTAACACAAGGAAGGAGGATCTAGCGAGGTGCGCATATCTCCTGTCTTATGCGGAGTAAGGGGTTTTGTATTTGTGCATGTAGATGAGTGATTGAAGATAATAAAGAAGAATATTTGGTGGACTTAGCCCCAGGGTGGGGGTGAACCACATAAATACTGTGCTATTTTTCTTTGTGTGATGTTATAATGTGTCTATGTGTTATGTGCTAAGTGCTTTGATATAGATAGATAGATTTGTTTATGCTTTGTGCTTATGATGAATTTGGATTCTAGATCTAACATCTGTGACCTTGCTTAGTGCTTGAATCTACTATATCTGATCTAATTCCTTTGCTAAGTGCTTATATACATTAGATCAGGGTGAATGATGTGATTCTCTATTTTCTCTGCAGAGTAGATATTGGTTAGATAAGGATGAAATAACGGTGTTAAGTGCCCTATTAAGTGTTATAATCACATATTTGTGTCCCAGCTAAGGTTGCAGACACCTGAGTCCCGCAACCATCCCTACCTCTACCTCGGGTTAGACTTCATATGCTTCGCAGGTGTTGCCGAAAGGGCCGATAGCTAGGGTTTTGTTGGTGCGATGTTGTAGCACTGAACCTTGGGTCTTCTCCTGTGCCAACAAATGTTTTTGTTTCTAGGACCTGAAGCTATGATTATTGGGAACTAAGGAAGAAGAATATCTATGCAAAGATCCGACCTAAAATTGTGAAATCTCTGTGCGTATATATGTTGCTCTAGTGCGCAGTACTCTACTAGTTTGACAAGCTCTGTGCTAAGGAAAAGAAGTCTGATCTGAAGAAAATAGGTAAGATTTGAAATATTTGTGCTCTGATAAAGGTAAGAACATTGAAAAGTTATAGATATGAAATCTTTGTGCTCTGTAGAAGTAAGCTTAGTGGAAATTTTTGTTTCAAAAGTATGAATCTAGGTATGTTTGATAGATTTTTTCCTAGCTTGAAAACTAGGGTATTAATAGATGAAAGAAGATTCGATATGAATAGATATGATGAGAATAGTGAAAAATATGTTATACCTATGATTAGAAGGATTGTTTGGACTAATAAGTGTATGCAGGATCCTAGAAAGAAATGTTTGCAGGTTAGCTACCATGATCCTAGTGTGCAATATAGGAAAGGTTGGGGATCATTTAAACAAAAGAGAGGATTAAACCTTTGTTACAGTTGCAGAAAAACTGAAAAATTTGGTAAGGAATGCCCTAGGAGAAGGCCTAGTTGTCTTTGTTGTAAATCTATGGGCCATGAAGTTTTGGATTGCGCTAGAATGATTGCTAAGGTTGAAAAAATGAATATGAATCAAGAAAACCCTAAGGCAAATCCAAAAACTAAGATTATGATAGAATCCCAGAAAGAATCAGAGAGAGTATTTCTACAAATAAGAGAAACCATGAATGACCACTGACATGTAAACTTATCATAGGTCTTCAAAGAAAAATAATGCCTTGAAGTAAGAATAGGAGACTTCAACGTTGACTGTGTTCTGGATGAGGAAACAAAAGTGAATATTATGATAGAAAGAACTTGGGAACTTTTAGGAAATCCTGGTATGATTCCCTCACTGGGAGGAATAGGATTATTCAAAGGAAAATTGATAACCCTCTGTGGGAGACTTTCCAAGCTACCTATGTCTGTCAATAGAGATTTGACAGAGGAATATTTTGAGATTGTTAAATTCAATGAGAACAACAACCTATTTACCATGCTACTAGGAAAACCTTGGATTGAAAGAGATCAGACCAGAAGGAAAGAATAAGAAGATTTTTTAGAACAATGGAAGCAAGAGTTAAAAGAATTCATGACTAGAAGGATCGCACACTTGATTGAAGAACATAAGAACAAACCAAATCCATTTAACACCAAAAACCCAAATGTCGAAGTTGCAAGGACACTAAAATAACCACCAAAGATTGAAGTACCTATTCCAGATGAAGAATAAAGGTTACCCTTGAATCTTAAGAAAGAATCTCAACAGTGAAAAGTAACTATGCCAAAAGAAGCTAAGGATCAGAATGGAAAAAGGCACACCGAGACGAAACTCACTGGGAAGAAGGCTAGAAAGCTAAGTAATAAGAGAGCTAAGATCAATAAGTTGCAGAAGGTTCTAGAGGAAACTTCGCAGAAGGGAAATTTGCAAAATTGGAACTTCGTCAGGATATCAGAGCAGTGACACATGGCACTTCGCCGTGACGAAGCAATATAGCCCTTGGGGACATTATAACCTGATCAGGTGATCATGTCCTAAGTGAAAAAAAATGCTCAAAATTGGAACTGCTCAAAATTGGTTGAAAATAGAACGAATGGATAAGCATCGTCGATACAATCCTGGTGCCACAAATGGCACTCAAATCCGACACTATATGTGAAAGTTATTCTAGTTTGAAATTCACAATTTCCTTCAAGTCTAGTTGACCAGGGTCGACTTTGATTTTTTAAAAAAATATTAAAAAAAGAATATTCCAAAAAATATTCCATGGAATATTTTGTCAACAACCTATCATCATTTTACATTTGGCATTTTTGGATTGGATATTGGTAGATTGGACATTTTGGTGGCCATTTAGTGGGCGCCACGGGGCCTGCCTGGAGGTCTCCACGTGGCCCCAGGCCGGTGAATATTTTTGAATGGAAAAATTTAAACAAGTTGCTAGGATTTGACTGCGGGTCGATCGAGTGACACCCCCAAGGCCTAACCGCCCGGGCTCATGGTAGTTCTTAACCATATGCGCCAAAACCTTTATTTAAACTTCAATGTTGTTTTGGTTGGGGCAGAAAGGGGCCCAGCCCCCCCTTTACATGGAACCATTCACCCAGAACCTTGGGATATTTCCTATGATGGTTTTAGGAAGGTGGTTAAATGCGGATATGGTCACATGTTCCGGCAGGAGTTATGGTAACCATTAATGCCACGGTTTTGCTGACTGTTGGCTCAAACGGCTCCGATGGCAATGGTTTTAGTTGGTCCATGTGACAACCACTAACATTTAACGCTAAAACCAAAACGGTTCTGATATTTTTGGGCAGAGTCCTCCTTTTTGGCACCAATTTCCATTTTTAGCGGGCCTAACTCCCGCTACTCCAGATTTGGTGGAGTTTTTTTTGGAAAAAGGGACAGAACTTCTTTTGGTGATAACTTCTTGAAGACAAAACCTTTTTGGACGTTGTTTTGGTCGATTTTGGGTATTCTCAGCATTTTGGAGCGAATGGAATAGGTTGCAGAGCCAACAAAGGTGTTTTTCAACCATTTTTACTTCAGAGAATCTTGAGGAGCCATCAGGGCCTTGAGGGAAATGGAGATGCATTGGACCACCCTTCACTGTTTTAGGTGAAAACATAGTCATTTTTAGCTTCTTTCTGTATTCTGAATTTGTTTTCACGGCTGGTTTGGTCTGTTTAGGCCTTTTTCTCATTGTAATACCATTTTGAGAAAATTAATATATCAAGGACATGCCCATTGGGAGCCTTGGACCCGACAGATGTAGCCCAGGAGGGGTGAACTACCTCATCATGCTGTTGTGTGTTTATGGTGAAGTTATTTTTCTATGTTAGACATATTTAAGATTGTTAAACAGTAAACTAAAACAATACTCCCTCACACAAAAATTTCATAAACAGTGATCAAAAACACTTTGCACATTTATTTCAATGGAAATGAATACTTTGAACAACAAAAAAAATACTTTCATTTTCAGATCAGATGGTATCAGAGCTCAGGTTTAGAGCTTTATAAGCTAGAGTTTCTACTCGGTATTGGTTTTGTGCAAAGATTAATTTAATTGTTTGCAAGTTTTCATGCTTACTAGGATAAAACTCAAGAGAGGTAAAGGAAACTTGGTTAGTGCACAAACTAATCCATAGCCAAGAAGGGTCATAGAACCACCTCCAAGAGCCTTAGAAGCAGCTTCAATCATGTCTTCAAGAGAAGGAGAAACTCCTGAAGAGATGGATCCCAAGGAAGAAGAATAGGTATTCTAGAAATCTTTATTAGATATGACTGCGATGGTAAGGATCCTCTACCAAGAAAGAAATGATAGGATTGTTGGAGAAGGGTCTAAAAACTAGAAAGAAGGAGAGGGTTCCACAGGAGGAAAGAAGAGTAATGATCAATCAAAGAAAGGACATGGAGGAAATGGTAATCCACCATCTCCATCTTCTTCCTCTTCCTCTACATCATCTTCCTCGACTTCGGTAAATCAGTCTCATAAGTTGAAAACCACTGGTAAATATCCTTTTTTAAAGCTTGATGTCAAATTTGAATTGCCTATGTTTAATGGTGAAGTCAATGCAGAGAAACTTGACAATTGGATCAGACAATTGGAAGTTTATTTAAGGATTCAAAACCTTCATGATGACGACACCAAGATACAACTAGCCTCGCTAAGAATGGATGGAGCAGCATTGGTATGGTGGGAAGCCAAGACCAAGGATGAAATTAAGAAACATGGTAAGATTACTTTATCATGGACTAAATTTATTACTGCAATCAATAAGCAATTTTATCCATTAGCTCATCTACAAAAGGCTATAATGAATTGGCAAAACATTAGACAACTTAAGGGACAGAATGTACAAGACTATACCCAAGAATTTAGGAGAAGAGCACTCTTATTAGGGGTAGACTTACAAAGTCAAGATACTTTGCTGAAATATATAGGTGGTTTGCACAGTTATCTTAAACATACTATCCTCATGTTTAATCCTACTAATCTAGACGAAGTTTGTGTACAAGCTACACATTTAGAGGCTAGAGGGAAAAACACTTTTGATGAGGGTAGAAACAAGCCTTTCAAAGGGAAGAACAAAGACAAAACCTTTAAGGGAAAAGGAAAAAAGAATGCATCTATCAAACAAGAGGGTGAAAATGTCTTTTGTAAACATTTTTCAAGAGAGGGCCATGAAGCAAAAAACTATTGGAAATTACATCCTGAAAAAAGAAATCAATTTAACAAAAACAAGGGAAAGAAGAAAACTGCAGCTACTACAACTACACCTCAAGATTTAGGTGATGATTCAGGGGATGAAACCAAAATTGCAGACATGGGTTTGAAAAGTATGAAGGGAAAGGAAACTGAAACTAAGCCAAGCACTAGTACTTCAAACTGTCATGTACAAGCTCCTAATGAGGAAGAAAGAATTGAATTGTTCCATGTGAGGGTAGTCTCAAAACATACTAAAATTGACACACTGTTTGAAAGTGGGTCACAAGAAAATCTCATATCAGAAGACTTGGTCAAACAACTTAAACTAGATACCATTCCACATCCAAATCCTTATCCACTTGGGTGGATATGCAAGGATGAAAACTTACAAGTCTCAAGAAAATGCATATTGTGATTCGCCATAACTGCACACTTTATTGACATAGTTGAACTTGATGTGGTGCCGCTTGATATATCAGGAATTGTTTTGGGAAGTCCTTACTTATTTGATAGGAAAGTGATCTTTCATCGCCATGAAAATAAATATCATCTCTTTAAATATGGCAAGGAGTTCATTGTCAGAGCACATCGCAAGAAGGAAAATATAGCGATGGTAAATGCGGGACAGGTAAAAAGGCTAGTAAATTCTAGTAAGAGTTTTGTAATTATTATGATTAATCCCAAGGTTGATGTGAATCATGAGGCATTTGAAAATTGTGATTCCAAGATTAGATCAGATTTATATGATGTAGTTGATGCACATCATGAGATGTTTCAAGAACCAACAGGTTTACCTCCTAAAAGGGAGATTCAACATGAAATCCATTTACATCAAGATTGTCCTCTTCCTAACATCGACATGTACCGCTTTTCTATTATGGAGAATGTTGAAATCAAGAGGCAAATTAAAGACTTGTTAGACAAAGGATTCATAAGACCAAGCACTTCACCATGTGGGTCACCGATAGTGTTGATTCCAAAGAAAGATGGAACTTGGCACATGTGTGTAGACTTCAAGGCATTGAACAAAATAATGGTAAAGAATCGTTACCCACTTCCAAGGATAGATGATTTGCTGGATCAATTGAAAGGTCATAAATATTTCACTAAGTTAGACTTACGTAGTGGTTATCATCAAGTTAGAATTGTAGAAAGTGACATTTGGAAGACAACATTTAAAACTAAACAAGGTCTCTTTGAGTGGCTTGTTATGCCATTTGGTTTATGCAATGCACCTGCAACTTTCATGTGGGTAATGGATGATGTCTTACGTCCTTTTCTTGATGATTTTGTTATTGTCTACTTAGATGACATTTTAATTTTCAGCAAGACTAGAGAAGAGCATGTCATGCATGTTAAGAAAGTACTTGATATTTTGAAGAAAAATTAGTTATTTCTTAAAATGTCAAAGTGTGAATTTGGAAAAACTTCTTTGGTTTATTTGGGACACATAGTAGGAGGAGGCGCTTTGAGAATTGATCCTTTCAAAGTAGAAGCCATTGTGAATTGGCCTACTCCCAAATCCATTATAGAGGTAAGAATTTTTTTGGGTGCAACTCAGTATTGGAGGAAGTTTATTTCTAACTTCTCTGCCATAGCAGCTCCTATGCATGCAGTGACTGGTGTGAAGTGTGCTTTCCAATGGGGAGGCAAGCAACCGAAATATTTTGAGTCTTTGAAAGAGAAGTTAAGTTCAGCTCCAGTCCTTGCACTACTGGACTTGAGATAGTCATTCGAGATTCAGACAGATGCTAGTGATTACGCCATGGGTGCAGCTCTCTTACAACATGGTAAGCCTGTTGCATTTCATTCTGAGACATTTAATGTTGATGTTGTGAATTATCCTACATATGATAAAGAGTTGTATGCATTGGTTCAAAGTGTCAAAAAATGGAAACACTATTTGATGGGAAAAGAAACAATTGTTCATACCGACCATCAGCCTTTACAGTACTTGCAATTGCAAAGTAAATTGCAGCAGTCATGTCATTTCAGATGGATGGGCTTCATACAACAATTTCACTTGGTAATAAGGTACAAGAAAGGTATTTACAACAATGTTGTTGATATGATTTCAAGGCCTATTATTAGTGCTAGTACTTTTCTTAAGAATGATTCTATTGTACATGAAAGTTACATAGAACAATATGCTTCAGATGTTGATTTTAAGGATGTATATGCTAACTTGAGTGAAGGAAATCATGTTGAGGAGAATGATTATCATTTGCATAATAATTTGTTGTTTCATTTGGGCAACTTATGTATACCACAGGGGGAGAGACTAAGCATCATGAGAGAAGCTCACTCTTCTCTCATAGCTGGACATTTCGGGGTAAGCAAAATGGTGGCACATTTATAGAGGTATTGTTATTGGCCTAGCATGGTAGATAGTGTTTCATGTTTCATTAGAGGTTGTTCATTATGTGCTACAAGCAACCCTAGCAATAGGAAGCTTGGTTTATATACACCATTGCCGGTACCTTCTAGACCATGGGAAAGTGTTTCTATGGATTTTGTTGGAGGGATACCATTATCTAGAAAGCAACATGATTATCTTTAGGTAGTATTTGATCGTTTTAGCAAGATGTGTATTCTTATGCCATGTAAGAAAACTATAACTGTTGAAAAAACTACTGATTTATATTTTCAACATGTATGGGTTCATTATGGCTTGCCTACTTCTATTGTTAGTGACAGGGATTCCAGATTTGTGGGGAATTTTTGGTCCAATTTATGGAAGATGATGGACACCAAGCTAAAGAAGAGTATTGCTTTCCATCCGCAAACAAATGGCCAAACAACGGTAGTGAACAGAACCATTGTACATATTTTGAGAGGTTATTACAGAAAGCATCCCAAACTTTGGGATGAGCATTTTCATTACATTTAGCATGCTTACAATCAGGCCAAGCACTCTTCTACAAATACTTCACCTTTTGAAGCTTGTTTTGGGTATTTGCCTAAATCACCTCTAGATTTTGTTCTTGAGAAGGATGTGGCCATTGATGGTCATAGTGACATTGACAAAGCTCACATGTTCATTGAAATAATTCAGGTCATACATCAGTAAGTTCAGGAACAACTTGAAAAAGTCAAGGCAAGTACAAGGAGAGGCATGATAAGCACAGAATTGATCATAAGTTTCAAGAAGCGGACGAGGTATGGCTGCATATTAGTAGGGAAAGAATGCAAGGAGAAGGTAAAAAGTTGAAGCCTATTCATTATGGTCCATTCAAGATCCTTAAACAAGTTGGAAATAATGCTTTTCAATTAGATTTGAATTCATACATGAAAATGTATTTTGTTGTGAATGTGGAAAATCTACGTTTGTATGAACCTCCTCTAATTGTTGATTATGAAAGTGACATTCAACTACCATCCATAGAGGATTTCTCGCCAGAATTTTTGGACGAGTTGAAAGAGGATGCTATCCTTGACAGAAGGACACACACTTCAAGGAGGGGAAATGTTGATTATGTTCGGGTTGGTCTTAAAGGAAACAAACTGAGTAAGGCAAAGTGGATTGAATTGGAAAAGGTGAGGGACCTGTACCCTCATCTTCTTAACAGGTAATTGAAGTCTTTTGGGGTCCAAAAGCTTCCCAATGGGGAGGTGTGATCAGGTGATCATGTCCTAAGTGAAAAAAAATGCTCAAAATTGGAACTACTCAGAATTTGTTGAAAACAGAACGACTGGATAGGCCTCATCGATACGATCCTGGTGCCACAAATGACACTCAATGTTGGTTGTGGAGCCTGATTATCTTCCTGATTTATAGGTATTTTACTTCTAGCCGTGTTTATACCCCATGAAGTGTTTACACCCCAGAAGCATGTACACTTTTCCACGTGGGGGAGTGCAGAGAGGGGGTACCCCCTTTCCGAGGTCCGGGGGGGATATCCCCTCGGCTGGGGGGTCTGGGGGAAAGCGGGCCCCCAACGGGGGTTCGGGGGCGAAGCCCCCAAAGAAAAAATTGCCTTGTAAAAGTATATTGTAATTTCATTGTAAATCTAGACCGTTCATTATAAGGTCGCAGATCTAATGGTAGAGATTATGTTAGGGTTTTTTTCCCTAGAAGGCAACCCTCTTTTATGAGGGAAATGTATCGCGACTATGGATGGTGGTGAATATTGTATTCTGAGATAGGAGACTGTGAGAGAAAGAAGAGGAAGTTACAATGGGTTTTTTTGTAGGTTGTATCCCTTCATTTGCTGGATAATAATAAAGGAAGGACCTGGCAATTTCTCTGGTGGACATAGCCCACACTGGGTGAACCACGTAAATCTGTGTCTCT
>ML777339.1:678312-692581 GCA_009831015.1 Picea engelmannii | reverse complement strand
TTTATTACAGGCTTACCCAAATCAGGGAATAAATCAGTCATAATGGTGGTGGTGGATCGCCTTTCCAAGTATGCTCATTTTTGTGCTCTTCCCCACCCATTTACTGCATCCATGGTGGCTTAAATTTTCACGGACCAGATATTCAAGCTTCATGGCATGCCACACTCTATTGTTTCCGATCGAGACCCAACTTTCACAAGCAATTTTTGGCAAGAGTTCTTTAAGCTACAAGGCACACAATTGCATCTCATCTCATCTTATCATCCCCAAACGGATGGTCAAACGGAAGTTGTCAACAAGTGTTTGGAAACATATCTGAGGTGCTTTGCCTCTGAAAAACAACACCAGTGGGATCAATGGTTACCCCTCGCCAAATGGTGGTACAACACTACATACCATACAGCCACTCGCATGACCCCTTTTGAAGAAGTATATGGATAGAAGCCACCTTCAGTTCTCTCATACTTTCTAGGTACCTCGAAGGTCCAGGCGGTTGACCAAACACTTACAGTCCGAGAGGATATCCTTCGTACCCTTAAAGAGAACTTGGTCATGGCACAAAATAGAATGAAGCATCAAGCAGATCAAGGTCGCTTTGAACGACAATTTGCAGAAGGGGATCAGGTGTTTCTGAGACTGCAACCATATAAGCAAACTTCCCTCAAGGCCGAGCATTGTCAGAATCTAGCACCCAAATTTTATGGCCCTTACACAGTTCTCAATAATGTGGGACAAGTCGCATATTAGTTAGCTCTGCCCAGTCAGTTGAAGCTACATCCTATTTTTCATGTTTCCTGCTTGAAGAAGGTGATTGGAACCAGGTGCCAAATTCAAACCAACCTTCCAGAGTTAGATGAAGAAGGATCCATTTGGCTATAGACAGAAGCATTTTTGGACCAACGTGAGCATCGCCTACGTTAGAGAACCATCAAGGAAGTGCTCATACAGTGGAAAGATATGACTCCAACAGATGCCACTTGGGAACCAGCTACCATTCTGCAACAGTTTCCACATCTCAAGCCTTAAGGACAAGTTTGTTTTTAAGGGGGAGGACATGTTAAGGTCCTAACCCGCACATAGGTAGATCAATGTATTCAGATGTAATAAAGGTCAATATTAATAAGGCCTTTCAATAAAATAGAATAAGGAAGATGTAAGAAGACCTAATAGAAGCTTCCGCTTCTAGAAGGATGTTCCTCTAGATGCTTCTCTTAATAGACATATTTAGTATAAATAAGGGTCGAGGGTATGAGAACCCTAGCTTGGAGATTATTGTAATAGAGAGTTGCTCGATTGGAGGCTGTTCCCTCGAAGAGGCCTGTGAACATTGCTATCTGAATCAAAGTGCTATTTCTATTGCTATTTCGTATATCATTTTTGTGTATTGTGAAGATTATGCTAGATATTTTACTGTTATTCTACCATTTCTATCATTTTATTTCTGTTCTGCATATTTTATATATCTAGTATCTTGAAGCTATAGAACGGGAAAATATTTCTCTCCAAGAGAATTTTGATGAAGAAAAAGGATGACTACAACAACAAAAGGAACAGTTGCTCGCGGAGCAACTCGAAGTAAAGGAAATGGTCAATAGAGCACTTCTCTTTGTGACAGTCTTAGAAGTAAAGGCCGAAGAGTGAGTTCCATAGTAGGTAGTGAAACTTGAAGAAGTGATCCAGCAACTACAACAACGCATAGAATATTTGGAGCTACACGTAGTACCTGAGACCCCACAAGATGTAAGGGACCAAAGAGAAGAAAATTCCAGGAGCACAGTTGAACGAATCAAGGCTCTTACCTTGGAATGTAAACAAATCAGTGATTGCAGTGCCCTAACATATGAGTGACTCGTTGAGATTCCAGATTTAAGAGCACTGGAGTTGCAAGCTCCAAGAGGTGAAGTACCAAGACGAAATGATACAGGTACAACTGAAGTCCCTATTAGCTGTGGAAAGAATGAAGCGCTCCCAAGAGAAACACACTGCACAACAACAAATCCATACTATCCAGAGTAGAGTTATGGAGATAACTCAGAAACTCCAACCTGTGCAAGATACGGAATATTATTTTTTTATAGAGGTAGAAGGCCAAGGAAAAGAGTTATAGCAGGTTGTCACTACAACAGAACAACATCTAGAGGGACCTATCAATGATGTAGTCATCCACGAGTTCGTTTAAAAGAAAGTCGTAGCACAACAGCAAGTCGAAGCAGCTCGAGCCAAGCTCGAGGAGTTCAAAGCAGAACTAGTGAGACCAGAGTGACTCAGGACGAGTCACAAGTGAGTGTTTGGGGCCTGTTGGCCCTTCACCAAGTTTTGAGAGATCCTTGGTCAAGTTGAACTATTTTGGGACTTCGACAGCCTGTCAAAGACAGAGCACAAGATGAAGCAGAGATCGTGGGATCTCGGCCCCCTTTTGGGTCCATTTTTGGATTTGGGAATATGTAATGGGAATGGGATGTCCGCCCATGGGTTTACCCATGTTTAAGCCTATTTTGTATGTATAAATAGAAGCCTAGGCAATGTAAGAAGTAGTGGAATAGTGTGCAAGTATTGTGCAAGATTGACTAAGTTCTAAGAATGGGATCTGTGTGATAAAGAGGTGTAAGGCTTTGTGCATACTGTGTGAGACCTGCAGAGCCAAGTGCAAGTCATTGTAAGAGACTACGGAGGGATTTGTTTTGTAACGGAAGGAAGGAGGATCTAGCGAGCTGCACAGATCTCCTGTCTTATGCAGAGTAATGGTTTTTGGCTCTGTGCATGTAGATGACTAATTGAAGATAATAAAGAAGAAGAGCTGGTGGGCATAGCCCTAGGGTGGGGTTGAACCACGTAAATATTGTGTTATTCTACTCTGTGCGATGTTCTGATGTGTTTATGTGTTATGTGCTAAGTTCTTTGATATAGATAAATAGATCTATTTATGCTTTGTGCTTATGATGAATCTTGATGCTTGATCTAACATCTGTGACCTAGCTTAGTGCTTGAAACTGCTAGATCTGATCTAATTCCTTTGTCAAGTGCTTATATACATTAGATCAGGGTGAATGTTGTGATGCTCTGTTTTCTCTGTAGAGTAGATATTGGTTAGATAAGGATAAACTAATGGTGCTAAGTGCCCTATTAAGTGTTATAATCACATATATGTGTCCCTGCTAAGGTTGTAGACACCTAAGTCCTACAACCACCCCTGCCTCTACCTCGGGTGAGACTTCATCTACTTCACAGGTGTTTTTGAAAGGGTCGGTAGTTAGGGTTTTGTTGGTGCATTGTTGTAGCGTTGAACCCTGGGTCTGCCCCTATTCCAACACCAAGTCGGTCCTGTTATCACTCCAAGAAAATCCTTAGGGTTGTAGACTAAGGATGCTTGGTAACTTAAAAATAATGTCTAGGTATGTTTGGAACAATGGGGTCTTAAATGATCAATGTAATAAACAACTCATCATACATCTAAAGAAACAATTCTTTTATGAAACAATAATCAGATCAAGTAATTTGAAAGGAGAGGATGAAGAACACTAATCTTGATTGCCAAATACAACTGAATGTAGGGCTTAATGCAAGATAGAAAGAAATCCTTCACTTCAATTCTATGAGCTCAATAAAGAGATAGCAGTCTTCATAAGCTAAGATAAACTGAAATAAAGTACAGAAAGGGAAACATGGACATTTCTAATATTGAAAACGAAAGGAGACTGTAATTTTAATTTGTAAATAAGAGTCTATACAGTAGCACAAAAAATATTCCCAATTTTAACCCTTGTCTCTTAGAAAAGATAGGCATTTATAGCCTTTTACAATCAGTTTTTAAGATCCTGAAAACTTGGATCTGTATCTAAAAATAGCAAATCAAATTAACTAAGCAAATCGATATCAAAGACTTAATGGCTAGACTAGCATTCGAATTGTCTTCCATCTCAAAATTTGGCATCTGTACTCTTCAGCTTCTGGAATCTGTTGTGTCATGAAACATGGCAAAGGCACCTGTCTTGGTAGCTGGATTTCTTCAGTTACTCATAGTCGACACTTTAGGAGATCAATTTAGTATGTGGTTTTCAAAAATCCCATGAATCTATGATGCTGAGTATTTCTTTGACCAAGTTGTTAGTCCTTTAATGCTCTGGAACCTCTTTAAATCCTATGCAAATCGCCCTGCTCCATCCTTAGCTTCCAAAAATGATTTTTGTTCTTTCACCAGCTAACTCGCCTTATGATTCCCTGGTTAGATGGTGAAAGCACTGCCTTTCACCAGCTAACTGGTTGTAAAATTGCCCTGTGCGCTGGTGAAATCTCTGCCTTGGCCCAAAATGAACTTTCACCTCCAAAACTGTGGTTCTATCAAAAACTCAGTGCATCTCTTCTTTATCCCCTTGCATATTCATAGCAACCTGAGCTAGCACTTGCAGATCTAGGTGTGACTTTTTCTTTTGCTTCAATTTTCTAATCTTCCTCTTAAGGCGTTTTGCTAACCACCACAGATTGTTATAGTCTATGGTGATTTTCTTTTTCCTCTTATTGTCCTTGACACTTTCACGAGCCAGCTTTTCAAATGCAACATTTGTTTCTACGAAATTATCAGACAGAGTCTTGTATCTTTCCTTTATTACTCTCTCTAAGACCTCATGTTGAGTGATCACTTCTTTAAGTTGCTTGATTTTCTGTGTTTTCTTCGACTTAGTGCTCTTTGATGTTTCCCCTTCATCGGTGTGAGTAAAGGTCTCACAATCCTGTGCAAATTCAATGGAGTGTTCAGGGATTTTAATGGCAGGGATCTCATCTTCTTGCTCTGGCTCTAAGTCTGTGTTATCGCAGATTTAAGATGTTTGTTTTCTTTTCTATAGGTTGCTTTGTAGTAGTTTCAAAATCCAATTTTTTCTTTGACCTGTGAGAGCTTACACTAGAGATCCTATATTCTAGGGGTCCTAGAAGGGTTCTCCTCTTCCTCGATCTGCTTTGAGGAGTCAATTTCCTTTTTCCAGCTCTCTTCTATTCATTCATGGGCTAAGTTTGAGTTTCAAAGCCCTCCCAAAAAAGAAATTGTTGCCAAGTCCTTCCTTTTTGTCTTAGCTCCTCCAGGATTATCAATTTAATAAGGCCAAAGTGGCAAAGAGTGTTCTTCATACTTAGAGGTTCAGCTCTAATCTTTTTACAGACCTTAGTTAAGCTCTTATGCAAGAAGAAAGGTAAATTTAGGAGAGTTTTCCCTGTAAATGGTCTAAGAGCTTGAAATGATATAACATCAGTTTGTCGTACCTACCTTATGAAGTTATGTAGAGTTGGATTCCCTTAAAAAAATCCTGCCACTCATCCTCTAAATGGGAAACTGGCATGCTCTTCTTCCATGCATTATTTCTAAATTCTTCCTTTAGATATGCTCTGAAATTTAGGTTCTTGGTTGTTGTCATTTTGAACCAACTCTGGCCTGATCTAGGTAGATTGGTCACTGCAGCGATGGCAGCTTCATCCATGATGATTTCTAAAGACCCAACATAGGCTTTATTTCCATCGAATGTTTTAGCAAATGCCTCTGCTATTGATTGGTGACAGTCATTCTGTAGCTTCTCGACATATCCCATATAGCCTATGTTTGAGAAGTGTTTTTTCACCTCTGGATGCGCCTGTAGAAAGGACAGATTGTCCAATTATTTTCTCAACAAAGAACCACTGCGTCTCCTTGCCATCTACAATTCAAAACCCAAAGCGATTTTTCACAAAAAACACTGCAATCTGATTTTTGGGCCGAGGTTTCGCGCTGGTGAAAACATGCGGCTTTATCTTTCAAAATTGAAAACTTATCATACGCTTGTGGATGATGTGTGTTGGGGAAATGATGGGCTGATTTGATGTCTACAACCAAGTAGTACCGCTCCTTCGCCTATGATGATGGATTTGAATTCTCCATTTCCAATGCCATGATCGTGAAGCATGCATTTTTGAACGAGATCTACTTTGCAATCCGATTTATATGTGCAAACCTGAATCTCCATCATTATCCACTTTCACCAGCGCATCATAATGATTGCATGATGTGGGCTGAGCATGTCATCATTTGATTTTTTAAAACATGGAGGAAACACATGTGATCCCTGCTTTCACCAGCTAACGGCCCGTGGGAAGTGCTCCTTGGCTGTTGAAAATCGTCGCTTTCACCAGCTAATGAACTGTGAGAAATGCTCCTTAGCTATTGAAAATCACCACTTTCACCAACTAATCATCATCTTTAAAACACGCATTAGCTGTTGAAATTTTTTCATGAAATTTTTAAAGAGAAGACCTTTATGGATCATCTTATTTCTAAGACATAAATTAAAACCTAAGTTTTGCTACTAGAAGAACTCAAAACAAATTGGAGAAAACTACCAATAGCCATGCTATCAACCACAAAATGCAACCATAGTGACTGATTCATTTTGGGAGATAACATTTGGCTCCAACTGGGATGGACATATCCCTATGAGGTGACCAAGAACCTAGCTAGACTCAATAGCCTTTATTACAATTTAAAAAAGAAATCCGAAAAATAGTTTTTCTAGTACCATTGGGCATGGAGTTATTTAAGTGATAGAAATAAAGAAAACAGAACTGAAAAAGAATATGTACAGGTAGAACAGGGCTTTCAAGAAAAAGCCTTATGAAAAATAGGTCTTTAGAAAGCGCCCATTGAAAGGACCACCTACTACTTCCTCGCCTGCAAGATTTTGGAGAACAAAGGTATTGTTCTGTTGAACCGTTGTTATGACAAAAGGACCTGTCTAGAGAGCATCGAATTTGTTGTGTTTCCCCTTCTCTTGCCTTGTTGCATCCCACTTTAAGACTAATTCCCCTATTTTGAAGATGTTTGATTTGACTTTCTTGTCGAAGATCTCCTTGATTTTTTCTTGGTGTAATTCTGTTCTCTCCAAAAGTTGCTCTCTATCTTGTTGTAACTCTACCAAATTATGAATTCTCCAAGTCAAATCACTTGGTTCAGAATTAGTTTCTTGTAAAAAATTTGCAACCGGCAGTGCAAGTTGAACAGGAAATATGGCTTCAGTACCATATACCAACTTGAAGGGAGATGTACCAATTGATTTTTTACATGTAACCCTGTGAGCCCACAAAGCAAATTTCAGCTTGGAATCCCAGCCTCTGGTATTTTGTTCAAGAAGCTTCTTTATAATTCTGACTAAACTCTTGTTTGATGACTCAGCTAATCCATTTCCTTGCGGACAGTAAGTAGTGGAATGTACTAGATGAATTCCCATCTCTTCACATAATTTCACCAAGTGCTTATCCTTGAATGCAACAGCATTATCAGTGACTATTCTCTTAGGGCAGCCAAATCTGGCAAATATGTTTTCTTGCAGAAAATTTATGATGACAGTATGATTGGCATTCCGAGTGGGAATAGCCTCAATCCACTTTGTAAAATAATCGGTGGCAACAAGGATCCACCTGTGCTGACTACTAGAAGGTGGGTGAATCTCACCTATGAAATCTAGGCCCCATTGTTGAAAAGGACATGTGACCACTATAGGTTTTAGAGGAAGAGACTTCATTTGTTGTTTTCCTTCAAATCTTTGGCACTTGTCACATGTTCTCACAAACTCACACACATCTGAAAATAAGGATGGCCAGTAATAACCAGATCTTAAGATTTTATGTCCAGTGGTTTTCCAATAGTGATGTCCTCCGCATTCACTATTATGGAATTCAATCATGACCTTAGTTGCTTCTTCTTGGTTTATGCACCTTAACAATAAACCTATTGGATTTTTCCAGAACAATAAGTTGCCATTGATGCAGAAATTCATGGATTTGAGCTTTAAAGCCCTTCCTTTTGTTTTTGTCAAATCTGAAGGGAGTGATAAAGTTTGCAGAAAATGAACGATGTGACTGTACCATTTGCAATGAGCAAGGTGAGATGAGACCTGCATTTCCTCACCTTCTTTATCTTCTGAAGACTGAACATTATCTGCATTAATATTTACCAAATTTATTTCGAGCAGCCTACTATTTTCTTCTGCCATAAGTTTGGCAAGGCCCTGACCCTTCACAAGTTTTGCTGGTTTAATTTCAACATCAAATTCAATCAACTTTGCTATCCACTTACTCCTTTTTCCATCTATGTCGGGTTGTATAAGAACATATTTAACTGAACTGGAGGGTACAAAATCTATTACCTTGGCCTGAAGAATGTAAACTCTGAAAGCTTTCAATGAATTGATAAGTGCATATGCTTGTTTCTCCAACAATTCATACTTTACCTCTGCGTCCCTTAAGACCTTACTGAAGAATGCAATTGGCTGCTCCTGATCATTGACATTTTTGTGCAAGAGTACTATTGTAATTGTATCTCTTGAAGAAAATAAAAAAATGTAAAATACCTTGGAGAAATCGGGGCTGATCAAAACAGGGGTTGTTGTGATGGCTTCCTTGATAGCATTGAATGAGTGTTTGGATTCTTCAGTCCATTTTACCTTGGAGTCCTTTATTAACATATCAGTAATATGCTTTGTGAGTTCTGCAAATTTTACTATAAACCTCCTGATAAAGTTTATAGTCCCAAGGAAAGACTGAATGTCCTTCTTTGATCTAGGAAGAGACGGATTTTTAATTGCTTCTACCCTTTTTGGGTCAACTCTCACCCCATCAGCTGAAACAATATGTCCAAGTAATTTCCCTTCCTTCAGTGCAAAATTTGATTTTTTTGGATGAAGAGAAATGCCATACCTTCGACATTTTAGAAATGTCCTTTTTAAGTGCTACAAATGAAGTTCATGGCTGCTCAAGAAAACAGTGATATCATCAAGATATATCAGGACAAATCTATCTTTCTCTCCAATGAAAGCAATGTCCATCGCCCTTTGGAATGTCACTCCTGCATTCATCAATCCAAAGGGCATCTTGTCGTACATAAATGTACCCCATGGAGTAGTAAAAGCAGTCTTTTCTTTATTGTCTGGATGGAAAGCAATCTGGTTGTATCCAGAAAACCCATCAATAAAAGACATCACATTTGATTCTGACACCTTCTGCAAAATATGATCCATTTTTGGTAGAGGGTAGTTGTCCTTCCTAGAGCACTTATTCAAATTTCTGAAGTCGACGTAGAGTCTGATCTCTCCATTCTTCTTCCTAACCGGTTGATCTAAAAATGAAGAAGACTTGTATTCCTGAAAATATTTGCAAGTAAAATTTATGTGTTAAAAGCAAATGGATCAACTTTGCAACACATCATTAATAGGATTTACTCATTCAATATGCATATAAATAGCAGCATAATCAATGAAAAAAAAACACATAACACAACAAATGATAAAGGAGTTCACCCCTCTCTTGGGCTACGTCTCCTGGTCCAGCTTCTAATGGATCATTTTTATTATTTGCTCAAAGTGCTAAAAAAATGTACTTTACAATGCTCAAACTGCCAAATAGACTGCTCCAATGGCTTCAGAACATCCTAAAACCCCTAGCTGGGCTTTTTCGACACCTCGTTTGGCCAAAAATTGAAGAAGTTAGGCTTCCTGGAAGTCCCCCCCTTCAAGCTTGTTGTATCTGCATCTACAAATTGCACCTCCCATTGCTCAACCTAGCCCACACGCAATTTAAAGCGTAGAAACCTGGCACTGAACGCAACCACACAAACGATGTGAACTGTAGGACGGTTATGGGTGCGCCAGCCCCTAACTGCCAAACTCATGGGCACATGGGTCCATATGACCGAGCACTATTTCAAAAGAGGGCTATGTTTGCAAGATTGAATCTGGATGTGCCAAGTGTCGGGCGCATGGACTATCCATTGAAACCATGCTAACCGTTTGAACACAAACTCCCGCGCTAAGGTTAAAGTCATATGAGCGCACATAAGAACTGTGTCTTAACCGTTTGATAAAACAAATGTGTGTGACAACTGTTACATTGGGGTCATATGGTATATAAGGTGTGCGACCAGGGGCTGGGGCTAAGCCCCAGCTCGGACCCCTGCGCCAACCACAAAGTAAATCAAATTTAAATATATTTTAAAACATATAGTTAACAAGGAACAAAGCGTGGTTTGTTGTCAAGGCAGACTTTGCAAAGGCTTGACTGGTGGAGAGGTCCGGGGTTCGATCCCCACGAACTCCATAAAATTTTGAACAACCAACCATTGCCAATAACAGGGTGCCACGTGGCAGCCCATGATTGGACCATGTGGCACCAAAACACTTGTCAAAATGATGCCACGTGTTAGAATGTCATTCACATTTAGCTACCAATCCAAAACTACCATGTCATCATATTCCACTTCAGCGCATGGTCGTACGGCCTCTGCCACATCATCCTGTACAGACTGCACAGTTAGTGTCCTTTTTTTACTTGTTTGACGATTCGAACAGATCGTGATATCTCTCACTCGCGATGTTCGTTTGAACCCAAACAAGTTGTGTTGGGTTCGTGACGATGAGGGCTACACTCCTGTTCGTTTTGAAGCGATTCCGAGCACTTTGAATTTTTGAGCAAAATTTGATCCCCTGATCACACCTCCCCATTGGGAAGCTTTTAGACCTCCAAAAGACTATTTTCAGTCTATTAGAAGATGATGGTATAGTTCCCTCACTCTTCCAACCTCAATCCACTTGGATTTACTTGGGTTTGTTCCTTTAAGACCAACTCGAAGATACTCCACATTTCCTCATTTTGAAGTTCACATTCTCTTGTCAAGGATGGTGTCTTCATGCAGTTCTGGAAGATATTCTGGGGAAAAATCATCTATAGAAGGAATCTGAACATGCTCTCCATGATCATCAATCAACAGAGGCTCATATAATTTCAAATTCTCAACATTAACAACTGCATACATTTGCATATAAGGAGGAAAATCTATACGAAAGGCATTGTTACCAATCTTGTCGATAATCTTGAAAGTACCATATCGAATCGGTTTCAATTTTTTACCTTCTCCTTTAAGCCTCTCTTTACTGATGTAAAGCTAAAATTCATCTCCAACTTGGAAACTGTTGTTGGACAACTGAGAGGGGGGGTGAATCAGTTGTTACCATTCTTAAACAATTATGGTTCTTTTAAACTCTTTGTAGAGACACTGAATGATGATCACAATAATGCAGGGAAATAAAAAATGACACTTTCAGCGTCATTCATATATATGAGAAACACAGAGACAGATATTTCCCAAGGAAACCCACGCAGGGTAAAAACCTCTTTTTCTTTATATGATAAGTAATAGTTACATTCTTTACAGTATCATACATATGAGCACCAACTCATAATGAGGCTACAACCTCAGTTTTGCAAGCTGCAACTTGCTGAGAGCACCAACTCTCTTTTTTCTCTAGCACCCACTAGAAGGAAGCACCAACTCCTTGGTTTCTCTAGCACCAACTAGAAGGAAGCACCAACTCCCTGGCTTCTCTAGCACCAACTAGAAGGAAGCACCAACTCCCTGTGTTCAAGCACCCACTTGAACCTTTGAGAACACCAGTCCTCCCTAGCTCCATCCAACCACCCTGAAATATAAATCTTTGCTACTGAAACTTATTACAGTGATATGATGTTCAACAATGGCTTACCAGACTCATCACTGTCCTGCTGCATTTTCGTTTCTCTGTCTGCCTCATTGCCTTTCTGCACACATGACTTGCGATGTCTATTCTTCTTCTTTTTATGCTATGTGCGCCATGTCCATTCACTGCACAGTTCCTCTTCTGTGCAATTCAGCTGTTGCACTCTCCTCCTTCTTCACACATGAATCACTTTCACCACCAACAACCACAGCAAACTCCAATGGCAACAACAACCCCATATCTTCTCTGTACCATGTATTTATAGCTTCTGTGCACCTTGTGCATGCAAAGTTCACAATGCCTCTGCATGTTGACTCTGCACCATTATCCTCCACCTCTCGAGTGCTCTGTCTAATCATCATCGTGACTCTTCATCTTCTCTGGTGGTTCTCCCCACGTGTCCAGCATCACTGTATGTTATACTGAGATTCCTCAGCCTCTCTGGCAGTTTGAGACTCTTCGTCTTCTCTGTGATAGTCGAACTCACCTTCTCTGTTTCATTTATAGGCCTCAATGCTCATCAGCTGTCAATCGCCTCCATGAACATCTTCATTCCTCTCAGAGACTCTTCACCTCCTCTGTCATTCATCCCGAAGTGTCTTCGCATCCTCTGGTAGAAACCATCAATGGTTTCTAGCAGTTTCACTGTGTTGTGCAACAGTATCCCTCAGATCTCCTTCAGGTTAATCTACGTCATTGGCTGAGCTTTATTAATCTTGCCTTTAAATCGGGTTTCAGCATTTCGGCATTCCTGTTGCATTGAGTTCTTTGCCTCTCTATGTCGCAATTCATGAAACTCCGATATGGAGTTTGATCAATGATCCAGATCTGATCTCTATTCAATGGCTACAATTAAATCGCGATTTTGCATATCGCGATATCGGTATTCTTGATGTCAATAATCTTTAACATTTCGAACTCTCAATCCCCGATGCCTCTCCATTGACTGGAATCAATGGTCCATATCAAATCTTGATCTGACGACTCAGTTTACATCGTGATTTCGCATATCGCGAAATCGGGATTCCTGTGGTGAACGTTCTTTGACAAATTCAACACTCGATCCTCGAAACTCCGACATGGACTGGAATCAATGGTCCAGATTTGATCTTGATTCAACGACTGTGATTTAAGTCACGATTTTGCATGTCGCGAAATTGGGATTCCTGTTGCATTATTTATTTGACATCTCCAACACGCGATCCTCAAAACTCCATCATGGTGTAAGTCTGCTGACGTCACATGTGTTAAATAACTGCCACGTGTCACCCTGATTTGTGACTTACATGTGCTTGGCATGTTGAATCAGTCTGACACTTGTCATTACCTGGTTGTGCCACATGTTCCTAGCTGACGTGGTCTACTGACGTGAATCGGGTCGATGGTCTAGATCACATCTTGATCTGATGGTTCAGATTCATTCGGGATTTCACACATCGTGATTTCGAGATTCTTGATGTCAATATTCTTTGACATATCCAACTCTTGATCCCCGAAACTCCGACAGGGAGTCAGATCAACGGTCGAGATCGCATCTTGATCTGACGACTCAGATTCAGTCGAGATTTCATACATCGTGATTTCGGGATTCTTGATGTCAATATTCTTTGACATCTCCAACTCTCGATCCCTAAAACTCCGACAGGGAGTTGGATCAAAGGTCCACATAACCCCCTGAGATGGGCGGTCATCCTACTTCCAGGATTTGTGAGCCCTCTACTCCTTGCACTTTTAAAGATTGTGCAGGTTTTCCTTGATCCAACGGTGGTCAGATCCTGCGCTCAGATCTAACGACTGAGATCTATCCTCCAGATCTGCGCGCTCCTTTTGTCTTCATTCAGATCTGACGGCCATCAGGAATTCAGGATGAGATCCAGCGATCACTGGCGCTTCTCCTCCGTAGCGTACTTTGTCCTTGTTTTTCCTTCGCTACATACTCTGATCTTGCCATCAATGACAAGCTTACTTTGCCTGATAATAACCTGCCAACAATCCTTTGCACTATCTCTTCTGAACTTATCGAGCTTGCTCTGCAGCGTCTTCCTAAAATACTTCCAGTGCCCATCTGTTACATTCTTCCTGTACTCATGCCATCTTCATTGCTGTACTTGCCATCAATGACAAGCATGTGCTACCTATTAAACATTTGCCAACAATATCCCCCTTTGACATTGATGGCAACTAAGGCACCCGAATTCTTTTCTCCCCCTTTGACATCAATGTCAAAGAAGAGACATGCTCCCCCTGAGGTATTGTAGTAATTTTAGGAGGCATTAGATAGTCAAACAATACAAATATTCCCCTAACAAGATGGACTCTTTTAGGTGTGAAACGAAATGACACCTAGCTTCTGTCTGAGATATTCAAACGGTGTCTTGGCTAGGGGCTTAGTAAAGATGTCTGCAATTTGTTCTGTAGTGGGAATGTAATGGACCTGAACAATCTGATTGGTGACCTGCTCTCTCAGAAAATGATATTTTATGGGAATATGTTTTGTCTTGGAGTGGAAGACAGGATTTTTAGACACACTGATGGCACTAGTGTTATCACAATGAATTGGAATCGATGTAGTGTATTTTACCTCTAAGTCTGCAAGTGTCTGAATCATCCATAATACCTGTGTGCAACAGGTAGCAGCAGCAATGTACTCTGCCTCTGTGGTTGATAAAGAAATGGAACCTTGCTTTTTACTAAGCCAGGCTACTAAGGAGTTACCCAAGAAGAAT
>ML777339.1:653045-668618 GCA_009831015.1 Picea engelmannii | reverse complement strand
TTGCCAAACTTTTTGGGTCTTCTTTCAGGATGAAGTTTCCAACAATGGTCTTCATCATGGCCATCTTTTGAACAATGTTTGCATGTGAATTTTTCTCCCTCTTTCTTAACAACAACATTCTTTTTGCCATTTCCCTTGAACTTATTCTTTCCTTTGTCTCCATGGCTGAAAGGCTTCTTGTTACCCTCATGAGTTTCGTTCCTTCCTCTTGCTTCCAAATGAGTAGCCTGAACACAAACTCCATCTAGATTTGAAGGATTAAACATGAGTATAGTATGTCTCAAATAACTATGTAAATCTCCAATGTATTTTAGTAAAGTTTCTTGAGAAGACAAATCTACTCCCAAAACCAAAGCTCTTCTCCTAAATTCTTGAGTAAATCTTTGCACATTCTGTCCTTTAGCTTGTCTAAAATTTTGCCATTCCATAGTAGCCTTTTTCTTATATGCCAATGGATAAAATTGTCTTCTAATTGCAACAATAAAATCACTCCAAGAAATTAAAATTTTACCATGCTTCTTCATGTCCTCCTGAGTCTTGGATTCCCACCAAATGAGTGCTGCACTATCCAATCTTAAAGAAGCAAGCTGAATTTTGGTTTCATCATCTTGAATTTTTTGTATCCTACAATACACCTCAATCTGACGAAACCAATTATCTAATTTCTCAGCATTAACTTCTCCATTGTATATTGGCAAATCGAATTTAATATCAAGCTTTAATGAAGGAATTTGCGAAGGATTTTTACCATGTCTTCTTGGAGAATTCGGAAGAGGTCTTGAATTGGTAGAAGAAGAAGAAGAAGAAGAATACGGAGGAGAGGGTGGTGGAGAAGCACCATTCCCTCCATTTCCATTTGGAGTTTTATCACCACTGTCTCCCTTATGCTTTGAAGGGTTGGAGCCTTCACCTTGCCACCCTTCATTCCTTTCCATTAAGATCTTCATCATCTCTCTCATTTCCATGACAACCTTTCTGAGATCTTCATCTTCTGCAGGAACATGTTCATGACTTTCTTCATGAGCCATACTTGGTGAATGTTTCCTTGAAACTTGTGATGATTGTATATGCTTCCTCCTTGAAGGATGAGAACTTGGCTCCACAAGTTGACCTTCTCCTCTTGTGAGTTTCAACCTTGTGAGTATCAGAAAACAAAACACTTGAAAATAATCAAGTCTTCAAAAACCAATGCTCTGATACCAACTTGATCTAAAAATGAAGAATACTTGTATTCTTGAAAATATTTGCAAGTAAAATTTATGTGTTAAAAGCAAATGGATCAACTTTGCAACGCATCATTAATATGATTTACTCATTCAATATGCATATAAACAGCAACATAATCAATGAACAAAAAACACATAACACAACAAATGATCAAGGAGTTCACCCCTCTCTTGGGCTACATCTCCTGGTCCAGCTTCCAATGGATCATTTGTATAATTTTCTCAAAGTTCTCAAAAATGTTCTTTACAATGCTCAAACTACCAAATAGACTGCTCCAATGGCTTCAGAATGTCCAAAAACCCCTAGCTGGGCTTTTTCGGCACCTCGTTTGGCCAACAATTGAAGAAGTTAGGCTTCTTGGAAGTCCCCCATCAAGCTTGTTGTCTTTGCATCTACAAATTGCACCTCCCATTGCTCAACCTAGCCCACACACAATTTAAAGCATAGAAACCTGGCACCGAATGAAACTGCACAAACAGTGCGAACTATAGTATGGTTATGGGCACGCCAGCCCCTAACCGCCAAACTTGTGGGCACATGGGTCCATATGACCGAGCACTATTTCAAAAGAGGGATACGTTTGCAAGATTGAATCTAGATGTTCCAAGTGTCGGGTGCATGGACTATCCATTGAAACCATGCTAACCGTTTGAACACAAACTCCCGCGCTAAGGTTAAAGTCATATGAGCACACATAAGAATCATGGCTTAACCAATTGATAAAACAAATGCACACGCCAACTGTTACATTGGGGTCATATGGTATATAAGGTGTGCGACCAGGGTCTGGGGCTAAGCCCTAGCCTGAACCCTCGCACCAACCACAAAGTAAATCAAATTTAAATATATTTTAAAACATATAGTTAACAAGGAACAAAGCATGGTTTGTTGGCAGGGCGGACTTTGCAAAGGCTTGACCAGTGGGGAGGTCTGGGGTTCGATCCCCGCAGACTCCATAAAATTTTGAACAACCAACCATTGCCAATATCAGGGTGCCACGTGGCACCAAAAGACTTGTCAAAATGATGCCACATGTCAGAATTTCATTTACCTTTAGCTACCAATCCAAAACTTCCACGTCATCATATGCCACTTCAGTGCACGGTCATACGACCTCTGCCACGTCAGCCTGTACGGACTACACAGTCAACATCCTTTTTTTACCTGTTTGATGATTCGAACAGATCGCGATATCTCTCTCTCTCGACGTCCGTTTGAACCCCAATGAGTTGCATTGGGTATGTAACGATGAGGGCTATGCTCCTGTTCGTTTTGAAGCGATTCCGAGCACTTTGAATTTTTGAGCAAAATTTGATCCCCTGATCACCGGTACGAGATTCGTAATCCATTTTGAATATCTGAGAGGTATGATGATGCAGGCGTCCAATATGTTTTTGATTTCCCTTTCCATTGTATGCAGCAACAAAGGATTAAAGGATCTAAGCTTTTGCCTAAATGGTTTGGTGTCTTTGTTCAAGGGAATCTTATGCTGAATTACCTCTGTGTCAAAAGTCTTCAAGTCATCATATTGCCAAGCGAAGATATCAGAAAACTCCTTTAGCAATTATCCATAATCAAGATTTTGTTTTTCAGTCAAATGTGAGGGTAAGTTGACATATTTAGGATCTTGTTCACTGGCTACATTATACTGCAAAACTTATGAATCTTTTTCCCCATTTTCCAATTTGACAGCCACATCATTATTATCGAAAAACCTTTCCAAAGGGACCAAACCTTTAGGAATTTTGTTGGTAGACAGCTGGACTCTTTCATGTGCTGCGATTTTTCTTCTAAATTTTGGCTTCTCAATTTCATTGTCATGTTCATTCTCCTGATCGATTTGCAAATCTGCAAACTCATCTATCACTGCAAGAAATCTAGTGAGTTCAGCATCGTCTTCAAAAACCTTCCAAAATTTTACATTATCAGGGAGAGATGGCCTATATTTAACTTGAATTTTGTAATTCAATTTATGAGGCAGAGGGGGTATGAAAGCACAAGCCGACACAGCTAATGAATCAGCCAATTCATTCATTGCTCTAGGTACATATGAAATTTTAAAATCTGCAAAATCGTGAATTGCCCTCAACACTTCATCTCTGTATGATTTCAGCGTGACATGCTTTTCTTGAAAGGACTTATTCACCTGCTGAATGATCAAATTTGCATCTCCGAACACCTGCAATCTTTTAATTTCCATCTCTTTGGCTGCATTTAGCCCCAGAAGTAGTGCCTCATACTCAGCAATATTATTAGTCACTTTAAAATCAAGTTTAAAGGACAAATGAGAGGTTTTCTTAGAAGGGGAAATCAATACCACTCCTACTCCTACTGATTCTTTGGTACAAGCACCGTCAAAGAACATGGTCCAAAGGTCATCCTATGATACTTCTATGGGATGAACTGTGGGATTTCTGAGCAACAATGTATCTGGTAATGAATCATCAATTTGCAAAATACAAGATCCCATACCTGTGTCGACAGAATAGATAGGATGATTGGATGGATTTTTTTCGTCACTGATTACATGTGCTAACTGAGATTCCCTGTATAGCTTTCTGTTTACCCCTCCAAAAACAGGGATAGTAGCATAGGAGAGATCCATTTGAAGAGTGCCACCTAGCCTCTTCATCCATGATCTTGATAACAGACATCCAAATTTAGGTGGTATGTCTCCCACTACTATATCCATAACCATAGTCTTCATGGATGCTTGGGTTAAGGTTACAGCCAAGTCCTTGATCATCCCAAGACATTTGACTTTTTGAGAGTCAAAAGAGAAAATATCATGATAAGACTTGGTGATCTCTAGCCCAAGCTCATCCATGACCGCCTTTGGCATCAAATTGTGCGAAGCACCGTAGTCCAACAAACAATTATGCAGTGTTTTCTCATGAATATTTAGAGAGATGTAAAAGGGAGGACAGCTTTCATCTCTATCTTCTATCATTTGGCCCAAAGTAATGGTTGTCTTTTCATCATATATGTTGAGAATATCAGCAAAAGGGGATATAGATTTGGGATCTAGAGTTTTGAGGATATCCTTTTTGAACATTTCATTTTTCATTAACTCGACTAGAGGAATATGAATTTCAATTTTTTGTATTTCAGCCTCAAAATTGAACGAATATGGGACTTTATCAGAAGCTTTATCAGAGACCTTTACCTGATTCGAAGGAGCTTCCTGATTGCTTTGTTGTTCAACAGGGCCCTGACTTTCTGGAGTTTGACAATATAAGTGGTGCATACCTAGCAGCTAGGATTTGTTGCATCTTCATCAAAGGAGGTGGTGCAACCATGACTATCAGGGGTGAGAAAGGTGATGGTGTCTTTTTCGAGTCTTCAACACTGGAGGAATGTGAAAGAGGTGAATCTTCTAATGGGAAAGAGGTCTGATATGAGGCTCTGTAAAAATTTGCAAGTTGTCCAGTTAAATTTTCTTCACCTTTAGCAAATAGCTCTTGGAGAAGATGTTCAATAGCAAGGAGGCTAGTATAAATGTTTAAATGATCTTCTTGTTGCTGAGAATGAAAAGACTCAAGAGAAGAAGAACTATGGATTCTTTCTAAAGTCTTGGATGTTTTTTCAATCAAATTTGAATATATCAATTTATCATCATTAGTATTTTCCTGTTGGTCAAAAAGAGATTGTTCTATAGTATTTACAGTTGTCTTTTCATCAATGCTTTTTGAAAAGAACTCAAATTTTTATGTAGTAGATTTTCCAGAAGTGAAAAGAGGATTACCTTCTGTATCTGATTTTGAATCTTGACCCTAAATGGTCTTTCCTTTCCTGAGAATTAGTTCTGGATTGGACACTGGTGTGATAGGTGATTCTTGAGGATTCGCCCTAGTACTAATCCTCTTAGGAGCCAGGATGAAATTGTGGAGTCGCCAGATAGATGATTACAACCAACTAAAAATGTCTAATCTTTGTCTATCATCAAAGATCATCTCTGTGTCGTATCCCAGGAAAGCAGAACTTAAATTTCGTCTCCCCGGCAACGACGCCAATTTGTTATCACTCCAAGAAACTCCTTAGGGTTGTAGACTAAGGATGCTTGGTAACTTAAAAATAATGTGTAGGTATGTTTGGAACAATGGGGTCTTAAATGATCAATGTAATAAACAACTCATCATACATCTAAAGAAATAGTGCTTTCAGGAAACAATAATCAGATCAAGTAATTTGAAAGGAGAGGATGAAGAACACTAATCTTGATTGCCAAATACGACTGAATGTAGGGCTTAATGCAAGATAGAAAGAAATCCTTCACTTCAAGTCTATGAGCTCAATAAAGAGATAACAATCTTCATAAGCTAAGATAAACTAAAATAAAGTACAGAAAGGGAAACATGGACATTTATGATATTGAAAACGAAAGGAGACTGTAATTTTATTCTGTAAATAAGAGTCCATACAGTAGAACAAAAAATATTCCTAGATTGAACCCTTGTCTCTTAGAAAAGATAGGCATTTATAGCCTTTTACAATCAGTTTTTAAGATCCTGAAAACTTGGATCTATATCTAAAAATAGCAAATCAAATTAACTAAGCAAATCAATATCAAAGATTTAATGGCTAGACTAGCATTTGAATTGTCTTCCATCTCAAAATTTGACATTTGTACTCTTCAGCTTCTGGAATCTGTTGTGTCATGAAACATGGCAAAGGCACCTGTCTTGGCAGCTGGATTTCTTCAGTTACTCATAGTCGACACTTTAGGAGATCAATTTAGTATGTGGTTTTCAAAACTCCCACGAATCTTTGATGCTGAGTATTTCTTTGACCAAGTTGTTAATCCTTTAATGCTMTGGAACCTCTTTAAATCCTATGAAAATCTCCCTACTCCATCCTTAGCTTCCAAAAATACTTTTTGTGCTTTCACCAGCTAACTTGCCTTATGATTCGTTGGTTAGCTAGTGAAAGCGTTGCCTTTCACCAGCTAACTRGTTGTAAAATTGCCCTGTGCACTGGTGAAATCTCTGCCTTGGCCCAAAATGAAATTTCACCTCCAAAATTGTGGTTCTATCAAAAACTCAGTGTGTCTCTACTTTATCCCCTTGCATATTCACAACAACCTAAGCTAGAACTTGCAGATAAGGGTGTGACTTTTTCTTTTGCTTCAATTTTCTAATCTTCCTCTTAAGGCGTTTTGCTAACCACCATAGACTGTTATAGTCTTTGGTGATTTTATTTTTCCTCTTCTTGTCCTTGACACTTTCAAAAGCCATCTTTTCAAATGCAACATTTGTTTCTGCGAAATTATCAGACAGAGTCTTGTATCTTTCCTTTATTACTCTCTCTAAGACCTCCTGCTGAGCGATCACTTCTTTAAGTTACTTGATTTTCTGTGTTTTCTTTGACTTAGTGCTCTTTGATGTTTCCCCTTCATCAGTGTGAGTAAAGGTCTCACAATCCTGTGCAAATTCAATGGAGTGTTCAGGGATTTTAATGGAAGGTCTCTCATCTTCTTGCTCTGGCTCTAAGTCTGTGTTATGGCAGATTTAAGATGTTTGTTTTCTTTTCTATAGGCTACTCTGTAGTAGTTTCAAAATCCAATTTTTTCTTTGACCTGTGAGATCTTACACCAGAGATCCTATCTTCTGGGGGTCCTGGAAGGGTTATCCTCTTCCTCGAGCTTCTTTGAGGAGTCAAATTCCTTTTTCCAGCTCTCTTATGTTCATTCATGGGCTGAGTTTGAGTTTCAAAGCCCTCCCAAAAAAGAAAATGTTGCCAAGTCCTTCCTTTTTGTCTTAGCTCCTCCAGGATTATCAATTTAATAAGGCCAAAGTTGCAAAGAGTATTATTCATACTTAGAGGTTCAGCTCTAATCTTTTTACAGACCTTAGTTAAGCTCTTGTGTAAGAACAAAGGTAAATTTAGGAGAGTTTTCCCTGTAAAATGGTCTAAGAGCTTGAAATGATATAACATCAGTTTGTTGTACCTGCCTTGTGAAGTTATGTAGAGTTGGATGCCCTTAAACAAATCCTGCCACTCATCCTCTGAATGGGAAACTGGCATGCTCTTCTTCCATGCATTATTTCTGAATTCTTCCTTTAGATATGCTCTGAAATTTAGGTTCTTGGTTGCTGTCATTTTGAACCAACTTTGACCTGATCTAGGTAGATTGGTCATTGCAGCGATGGAAACTTCATCCACGATGATTTCTAAAGACCCAATACAGGCTTTATTTCCATCGAATGTTTTAGAAAATGCCTCTGCTATTGATTAGTGACAGTCGTTCTGTAGCTTCTCGACATATCCCATACAGCCTGTGTTTGAGAAGTGTTTTTGCACCTCTGGATGCGCCTGTAGAAAGGGAAAACTGTCCAATTCTTTTCTCAACAAAGAACCACCGCGTCTCCTTGCCATCTGCAATTCAAAACCCGAAGATATTTTGCACACAAAACACTACAATCTGTTGTTTGGGCCGAGGTCTCACGCTGGTGAAAACACTCGGCTCTGTCTTTCAAAATTGAAAACTTATCATACACTTGTGGATGATGCGTGTTGGGGAAATGATGGGCCGATTTGATGTCACCGGCTAAGTAGTACCGCTCCTTCACCTGTGATGATGGATTTAAATTCACCATTTCCAACGCCATGATCGTGAAGCATGCATTTCTGAACGAGATCCACTTTGCAATCCGATTTAGACGTGCAAACCCGAATATCCATCATTATCCACTTTCACCAGCGCATCATAATGATTGCATGACGTGGGATGATCATGTCATCATTTGATTTTTTTAAACGTGGAGAAAACACATGTGATCCCCGCTTTCACCAGCTAACGGCCCGTGGGAAGTGCTCCTTGGCTATTGAAAATTGTCGCTTTCACCAGCTAACGACCCATGAGAAATGCTCCTTAGCTGTTGAAAATCACCACTTTCACTAGCTAATCATCATCTTTAAAACACGCGTTAGCTGTTGAAATTTTTTCATGAAATTTTTAAAGAGAAGACCTTTATGGATCATCTTATTTCTAAGACATAAATTAAAACCTAATTTTTTCTACTAGAAGAACTCAAAACAAATTGGAGAAAACTACCAATAGCCATGCTATCAACCACAAAATGCAACCATAGTGACTGATTCATTTTGGGAGCTAACAGGTCCGACATAAGATTTGTCCAATTAATCCCAGGAAAGTAGCATCTATTAAGGATGAAGTAGAGAAACTACTCAAAGATGGTTTAATCTACCTCATTCAATTGACTGAATGGGTGTCAAATCCTGTGCCATTCAACAAAAAGCAGGATATGATTCACGTATGTACAGACTTTCATGATTTGATCAAAGTATGTCTAAAGGATAATTTCCCCATGCCATTTATTGACCAGATAGTCGATGAATGCACAGGGTGCAAGGTATTTTCTTTCATGGATGGTTTTTTGGGATACAATCATATACAGATCAAACCCGAAGACCAACACAAAACCACTTTCTTTTATCTGTGGGGTACATTCTCTTATTGGAAGATGCCTTTTGGTCTGAAAAATGTTGGAGCTACTTTTCAGCAGGCCATGTCTTTTTCTTTCCATGAACTCAAACACGTAGTTGAGGCTTATATTGATGATTTAGCATCACGATATCGTAAGAGAGTTGATTGTTCAGCACACCTTTGACTTATCTTTGAGCGATGTCACTATTACCGGATTCGCTTCAATCCAAACAAATGCAATTTTTGCATTACAATGGGTCTCCTACTGGGTTTCATAGTTTCGACAACAAGGATCATGGTCGATCCTCTAAAGTTTGAGGTGATAGTTCAATTTCCTCCCCCGTGTACAATCCCTCAGCTTCAGAGTTTACAGGGAAAAGTGAACTTCTTACGACGTTTCTTCACATACTATGTCAAGATCACAAAGGGTTTCATGTGTTTACTAAAGAAGGACGTTCCTTTTCATTGGGACGAATCCACTCAGTTCTCTTTCGAAGCGTTGAAACGTGCCCTCACATCTACCCCTCTGCTTCGGCCACCCAATTATAATAAAGATTTCTTATTGTACTTTGTCGCTGTAGAGTCGACAATCGACATGGTCTTGGTTCAGGAGGATGATTTTCTCTCAGAATACGTGATCTATTACCTAAGTCGAGGCCTTTTTGGACTAGAACTCAGTTATTCCCATGTTGAAAAACTTGTGTTGGTAGTCATTCATGCTATCCAGCGGTTCCGTGATTACATCTTGTTTCGCAAGACCATTGTCATTATCGTTGTGAATCCATTTCAATACGTGTTGACATGATGTGTAATTGATGGAAATATCAGTAGATGGATAGTTATCCTCCAATAATTCAACTTGGATTTTGTCTCGGTGAAATCCAAAAAGTCGTTGGTCTTCGCAGAACTCATTTCGAAACTTCTGGTTGAATCAAGTGATGTTATGCCCAAGGAGTCACCTATCAAAGGAGATATGTTTTTGATCACGTCTTTCGACCCCTGGTATGGAGATATACTAGTCTATCTCTAGAATTTGAAGTGCCCCACCTCTTGCTCTTGTTATGAGCATCACCGTATATGCCATCAAGCCAAGAACTATCTCATACTCAAGGACACTTTGTATCATCAAGGTGTAGATTGCATCCTTCATCGGTGTCTCACTCATGAAGAAGCGGAAATTGTTCTTAACGATTTCCACACAAGAGCATGTGGTGGTCATTTGTCTGGGTTGGAAACAACCCAAAATATTCTATGAGCTGGTTACTTTTGGCCAACGTTAATCAAAGATTGTGTTGAATCGGTAAAGAAGTGCCACCTGTGTCAGATCTTTTCTCAGAAGATGAGGGCACACCCCGCTGCCATGTTTCCCGTCATCACAGTTGGTCCCTTCACCAAGTGGGGGATTGATTACACTACATGAAACCCTCCTTTCGCAAGGGGGCACCATTATATCATCATAGCAGTAGACTACTTCATGAAGTGGGTTGAAGCTAAGCCAATGTTTAAAGATGATGGCGAGACAACAACTCCATTTTTGCTTAACCAGATAATAGCAAGGTTCGACGTCCCGAGAGAGATTGTCACTGACCATGGCAGTCACTTTCAGAACAAAATGATGTCTGAGGTAATTTCAAAGCTTGGGTTGAGGCAAGAACATTCATTTCCCTACTACCCACAGGCGAATGGTTAGGTGGAAGCTGTGAATAAATCCCTTAAGACTATTCTCTAGCGAATGATCAATTCAGCCAGGTCAAATTGGCATTTGATGTTGTACTCGACATTATGGGCCTACCAAACATTTGTTAAGATTGCAACCAGTTTCTCACCTTTTCAAATCGTTTATGGGTTGGAAGAAGTCTTTCCTATAAAGTGTCATATCCCCTCTCTAAAATTGGTAATACAGTTATTGTCAGACACTTCACCGCTTGAAGAGCATTTATTATATCTTGAATAGCTCGATGAGCAGCATCGAGATGAAGCCTTGGCTAATGAGGCTCACAAACAAAAAGTAAAGTATCATTATGATCGGTCTATCTATCCTTGCATTTTCTCTGAAGGCGACCTTGTCCTAGTCTATGACCAATATAAAGACCCCCTGGGGGCAGGCAAGTTCAAACCCATGTGGTTCGAACCTTTCATCGTGAAGGAGGTTCTAAAGAAGGGCACTTATCGTCTGGTAGACTTTGAGGGAAATGCTTTGGTAGAGCCTAGAAATGGGCTCTACCTCAAGAAGTATTACTCATAGGTAGGTCACCTTGGGTGACTTCTTGTAACATATGTATAGTCTTATACATTTTTCTTTTTATTTTTTGTGTTTTTGGTTTTATGGTCGTGTCATTTTTTATGTCATATTTTTCACTGTGGCATATTTCAAGTGAATCAGAGGTGTTCATTGGGTTTGCGAATGGCACTAGCTGCCACACTCTGAGGCTTTCTTCCGCAACTTGGGTGATTTTCACACCTTAGGGCCAGTTTCTATATTCAGGAGGTATTTTTTTAGGTGATGCCACAAACAATGTCATCGAATATAGCGTAGTATTAGAGTTTCTTCATGATGCTTTATCGCATGGTATCTCTCACCTCGAGTCTAATTAGATGCTCAGTTGGTTGTGTCTCAGTTAAATTGGGTTTACCACGTTTACGATCCTACGCTACACTGACGGTTCCTTAGGGTACATCTCTTAGAACGAAGCTTTGATTACATTACGTATATCGATGTTCCTAGGAGATTATATCAAATCACAAATACTCTAGCTAATCATGTATTAGATTGGCATATTGAACACATGTAACAAAAATCACACACACGCACATGTAAATACATTTGTAAAATAGATGTAATCCATAAAACATAAAAAGATGTAAATATGCATATATATATCAAAATATCAGAGTACATGGGTGGGCGCAAGGGCCTAAAAAATATGTCCAGTAAGAGTCACGGGGATTATGCCCTCAAAATAATACAAAAAGTGCTATTCACACGTAAGTACTCCAGCGTAGCTAAGGGCGAGGCCTGTTGGCACTACCATAGTGAACAACAGTGTTTTCCAAACACTGGAAGAGCTGGACCCAGGTTTGTTGCACCCCAACTACGTGAGGTTGCATCAATGGTGGGAGATCCTTGATCTCTACCTTAGGGACTGTATGAGTGAGCACGGTGAAGTTCCACTCTACCCATCTCAATACTCTCTGAGCCTCTCTAGCTGGAGGTCGCCCTACTGTTGCTACTATTCCGACGACTACAGCTGGTCCTACCTCTGGTCGAGGACGTCACCTAGTCCTTGAGAAGTCTGTTGGATGCACTGGTCCCACATTTGTACATAAGTGTCAAATAATCTGGTATACAAAAATATGATATATATAAAAAGACATAAAAATTAAATAACTTTGAAAAGAAAACTAACCCATCTCTCCTCGCTCCACTCCGGGAGGTACAGGCATGTCAGGATCCCTAAAAAAATTGATCCTGGCATAGGGGTAGTCCTCTATTGCTAGAATTTGTCATGTCCACCAGTCAAAAAACTTGTCATCAAAGGCCTCGATGGTCCTCCCTCCCCCTGTCGCGACAACCACGCCACCCACCTGCATATCACTGGGAGAGAGGCCTCGTGCCCTCATATAGTCTCTCAAGGATTGAGACTGGGTACCCTCTCGAAGAAAAAGGAACACAAAATGGTCCCAAATCTGAAGTTTCGATGCTCCCATATCTGACACTCTGTTAGATGATCATGAACACCATGGGAAGGAGGGAGTCCTTGGGGAGTGTAAAAGACCACTTGATGTTTAGAAAGGATGTCTTGGAGGTCTTGTGGAACCGAGGGTGTCTCTATTGCTTGTATGGCATGGAGTTGGGAAATAACACCAGAATGACCTTTTTTGAGTAGCTTTTCCATGTGATGGGAACTAATGATCTCAGGTGAACTGGCGGTGATGCCTTGGAACTTATATTGGTGGCCCTCCTAGTCGAATTGCATGGTCAATTCCTTAAAATCCATGAGAATGGGACCCAAAGTCCTTAGCCAGTCTGCACCCAACACAATGTCACAACCACCCATGTCGATAGAAAACATATGAGATTTCGTGTGGTAGTCACCAATTTGGAGATGCACATTTTCACAACTCCCTCCACATTTCATGGAGCCACCATTGGCAATCATGATTTGGAAATTATTGACGGCATGGATGTAGCAATGAGTTTCTTGGGCAATGCAGTGATGAAAAAAATTATGGGTGCTTCCACTATCAACCAGAATTATGACCTTCTGATGCTTGATCTAACTGATTAGCTTGAGGGTTTGGGGAATGGAGAATCCAGTGAGAGAATTGAGGGAAATGACCGGTTCTACTTCGGGAGGGTCTGAGAGGGGGGTTATGTCAGTGGTTTCGGGTGACTCAGACATAAGGGGAGTTTCAACATCCTCTTCTGAAATATCCTCGGAGATGGCCATAAAACGCTTTTGTTCCTTACATGTGTGGCCCGGGAAATATTTTTCATCACAATTATAACAAAGTCCTTTGAGTTGGAATTCATCCATTTAATCCCTAGTCAATTTTTGGATCTTTAGTGGAGTGGAGGGGGTAGTGGGATTTACTGGTTTAGGGCGAGGGATAAAGAAGGGTTTTCTATTTTGAGAGGATACATCCCGTTGTGCTTAGTTATCTCTTTTAGTATCCTCCACCCAACTCTGAGGCCGAGCCATGAGGACATGGGCCCAAATCTCATCCTTGAGGCCACTAATAAAACGCTTTCAGAAAAAGGCATCAAACATGCCCTCTATCTGAAAAGCTAGGTTCTCAAAGGCAGCTATAAAGTCTTCCACTGTTCCTAATTGTTTCAACTTTGTCAAACAACGCAAATGGTTGGTGTCAGTGTCAAAGCATTCATAAAGCTCTGCCAAAAAGTGTGTCCAAGCAATATACCCTTGACAAGAAGTTTTTCTCCATTGCCAACGTTCTTGATCTAGATGGATAAAACCATACCATAGTTTGTCCAAGTCATATATAATGCCATATAAAGAGAAATAATGTTCTATTTGGGTTACCCCACCAGTGGGGTTTGAGCCATCAAATTTGGTCACATCCACCTGCGAAAGGCGTAGGTCACGTTGAAAGTGATGGTGCTAAAAGTTATGGGAATGAGAAGAATGTTCACCTTCATTATGTGGAGGTGAGTCAGAGGAAGGGTTATCTGTAGGGATATGAAGCTCGGTGCAGAGTGAAGAAAAGACAAATTCAAGCTGGGTGGTCAGGTCTTGTTTGATTTCCTCCATTGAGGACTACATGATTGTATTGATGGCGACAACATTGGCACTGAGTTGTTTCACTTCTTGTTGGGTCTTGGTGAGACTATATTGCAAGGTATTGAAGCAAGCTTACAAGTCTTGGCTACGGGTATGGACCATGAGGACGAGGGAACCGAAAAGGGGTGGGTGGGGTCAAAATTTTTACTAAAAAATGATATGTTTGAATGTGATAAGGGAGAAGAGATGAATCCAATGGAATAGGTCTCAAATAATGGTGAAACAATTTCCAGACTCCGGTCTGAAGAATACCGTAGTGATGAAATGCCCAATTTTTATTTTTTTTAACACTTGCAGAGTTATACTCCGATCTAAAGAATATTGTAGTGATGAAATGCCCAAATTCTTAACCAGGAAGAAATGTGTAGTGATTTGGCAACCCGAACACAATTGCACAACAATAGATCTTGTTTGTTTTAATTTGTTTATGTTTCTGTCCCCTAAGGGTAAGGTATTCAAGGGTTCTACAGACAAGGTTTTTCCCTATGTTATAGCTCTATGATATATGTGAGGGGTCCAAAAATAGTACTCGACCCAATATCTCAGGGAACTAACTAAGGAGGATAGACCACACCCTTATCTGTACTAACCGACTACCCAGGTACTAGAGGGTATCTTCCTGAGTGTTGTTCTCAGTGGCACTATAGCAGTCAGGTGGCCGATAAATTTATCTAAAGAGGGCTTCAGGTAATCTAGGTCGATCCGTACACAGGTGTTGTCGGATGCACTACCACTCGAAGGGGTACCAACAGGGGTTACAAGGGTGGCCAACATATGTGAGATTAAGTACCACTTGTATTTCCTGCATGTATGAATCTCTCAACCACGAGTTTATGCGCATAGTGACAGATCTGTGTGGCTTAAATACATCGGAATATGTCTCTACCCTAAAAAAAAAATGAACCCACACTTTCTACCGAGTAAAGTGCTCTCATACCACTTGTAATATACCAGATATAAAAAGTATGTAGAACATGTTATCACCCTATAAAATAGGGAATCAGTGTTCTGAATGATATTTATCTTTTCAGGCATATGTTTTTGCTCACGTCGCTGGGCGAAGGCAATGAAAAGCGCTCGACAGTGACCAAGCACAAGATGAATGGTTTGCGCGCAAGTTTCAAAAAGAGTTCTGGTGCAACTTTATCAAAAATTTGTAAAATGGCTTGAAGGACAGAATTTTTACTCTTGTTGGTCTAATGTAAGGTGTGGTTCTATCAATTATCTTTGGTGAAAAGGACAATTTGGCCCCTCAGCCTTTGTTTCTATGCAGGGTTTTATAAAAATTAACAAAATATTTAGCAAAAGAATGTTGGCCTAGGGCCAACTTCCTAATGCTCGACACCAAGGGATATGCGCCATTCCATACACCAAGAGCAGACAAACAGCGCCAGCGCCAAAGCCAACACCTAACTCCAAAGCTCGAGCCTCGGGCTCACCTCATCGAAAGGCCATGTAACTGTTGATTAATATAATCACTCAAAGTTTAATCTACCACGCAAATGTGGGACAGTGTCCACTGAAAGTTTAAAAAATATATATAAAACAACAGCTTTTAAACCCTACACCCAGGTGTCGACCAGAATTGATGGGTCA